>JAFIRS010001684.1:0-311639 GCA_018342105.1 Gonioctena quinquepunctata | reverse complement strand
TCTTTGTTTGGTGAAAATATTTCGTATTCACTGTTTTGTCGTTTGTTGTAGCAAAAACCCATTACATTCGTTATTGTAATTTCTTCAATTCCAATATGACAACTATTTCTTCCACACTACCGAAATCAATGAGATTATTTCGATGATCCAATATGCGCAGAGTAATGTTGTCGATGAACTGACGTCCTTCCGGGCTGATGGGCATATAAATAATGTTGTTTGGCTCTTTTGTTATATTATAACCCGGCTCAACATCAACATCAAATGAAAAAAGAATATGATTCTCTTCGTCATTTATGTATGATCCTGAAATGATATTGCAATCCAATCGAATGAGTCTCACGGGTACAATATTCACAGGATATGTAGATTCATGCATGCGATTCGCACTGAATTCTTTTTTCTCGAATCCCAAAGGGATGCTATTGAGTTTTTATGTTTCAGGTTCACCACATACTTTGATTGCATCATACATTTGAATGTATTATTGTTTGCTCGAAGGCTGAACAATTCATCCAGTGTGGTGTCATCATGTTTCGCGCCATGAAATACGTGGAATTCAAGTTCTCGTTGGATAACAGCATTTATTTCTTCTATCTCATATGCGCCACTTGGTATTTTTATATCACGTTTAGAACTGACTGTGAGGGCTTCATTTGCGGGAATGAAGAAAGTGATCAAGTTGTTTGTTTCCGTGATGTTGTGGATTGTGTTGCATCCATAGAATCCCAAAAGCCCCAATCCATAACGGCTATTCTTATCCAGCTCAATGGGTGGGTAGAAGTCTGCACTCAAGACACTGGATCCAACAGCTTGTAGCTCGAACTTTCGTGACATGACTGATTGCATTCATATGATAACAAATCATTTTATTGTTGATCACAACACATGTGATATAATTTTCTTCGTTTCCTCGGCGGCATCGATGGTGCAATAACAGCAAAATAGTTTTCGAGGTATGGGTCCGTCATTCACATCACTGGAATTTGATGTTCCAACACTTGCATTGTCCATATGATGTTCATAGCAATATTTATATTTTAAAATACAATATCCTCTTGAAGGTGTTTGGGAAGTATTTCCCAAACCGATGCAATTTCATTAGCTGCACAAGAAATCATGACCTCTTTGGGCATATCTGCAAGTTGACTTTTACTCATTTTTTTCAAGCTGCGTAATCTTGAATATGCGATGAGGGAATGCCCCATTCTCTTAATAGCCTCTCGATCCATTTCTGGCGTGAAATCCATTTTAGTTTTTTCAGGTGATTGGAAGAGAGAAACTTCCAGCATAAGTGTCCACACACAACTGTATTGTATTTCTGCTCACGTTCATAATTATACATAATTTTTTCGACTGCATGTGTACCTTTTCGGAAGTAATGGACCAACTCCACTGGTGGGGGTAAATCTCCAAAACTATCGAAATACGTTGCAACTCTTCCAATTTTCCTGTATGGCACCCAATGTGTTCCTCGGCCGCTGAATCCATCCAAATTGATGATGGCTGTTTCATGATTACGTGGTCCTGAGGTGGGCAAATTTTTGCGCCGCTTCCAACTCTCCATCCAGATCCTTATCCTCTTGCTCCAATTTGGTGATGGCATCATTACCATTGATCAAGTCACGCTTCGCTTTCTTTTTCTTTTGACCGTACATTTGCAATGATGTCAACGAAGCTAGGGAATCTTTGGTTTTCGATGACGCACTTTTTTTGGATTTTCCCTTGGCCTTGGATGATGTGCACGCCACTGAGTGTTCAGAGAAGACCTTGATGTTGTGGAAAGATCAATGGGAGCTCTCCTCTTCCGCTTGGCTGCTCCGACAACTTGGACATCCTCTAGAATGTGGATCACAGGTGGAGAGATGGGCGGCAATAATTGGGAAAATGATATATCTGCTGAAATATCTGCTAACTGACTTCGTGGCACCTCCGTTGCATCCATCAAAATATATTGATCCATATTGAAGTCCAAGTCTACGTCTTTCGATACTGCTCCATCACCACAATCAGCAGGTAATTTAGCCAAAATGCTGCTGTCATCGGAATTCATGGCAATTAATTCGTAAATGGAACTTGTAGTGAAGAAAACAACTGATTTTTGCACACAAAACTTGAGTTAAGGAGTGAAGAAAACAATTGATGTTGATGTAGAAACTCTGAACTTTATATATATAAATTCATCTCCCTCTCTCATTCGCGCATGCCCAGTAAATCGGACTATTCTGCGTCGTCGCCTCCATCTGATTCTTATGATTTGAAAGTTACATGTGTAGCTGACTCAAAAAACCAAGGTCATCAGTGGAGATGTCTCTTGTTGATATAGTTGTAATATTCCCATTCGAACTTTGTGAGCTGAATGATCAACACAGTGAACAATATGAAGAGGGTGACTTTTAATGGAAATATGAATACCATTCACCATAATTAACCAAAAGCAAACAAATTGATCAAATATTGGATGTTACACATGGACAAAATATAAAAAGTCAAAGATTTTGCGATTGAATAATACTTGGAATGATAGACGGATGATTATTATGATATAATGGAATATAAGTCCTAAAAATTCTAACATGCATTCAGTATTTATCAGTATTGTGCTCATTGGCAGTTCTTCAATTATATCATCATGCCTTTTACAAAACAGTGGGATTCTAAACCAAAAGTGTGTGTTTACCCATACAGAATAGGCGAAAATGTGATCTGTCACAATTGTCAAGGTGGCTGGCCAAAGGAACATTTGAATCCATGCACCGGCTGTAAGGAATGCATCAAGAACAATCCAGACACAATTCTCAATAAGGCTACAGTAGCGCCACTTAAATCTCGCTGTATACGTTGTGATGAATATGCGGACAATTGTTGGAATAATTTATGCAGTTTGTGTCGAGAAAATTGGATGTTATGCGAGCACAATGGATACTTATTTCCTAGTGAAAACATTCATTTCCGGGAATGTTTCTGTCTTAGTCACAATCAATAATTGCACCGATTGGCTTCATATGGTCGTCGTATACCAACTTCCAACACTATAATAGAACCACAAAATAATTTATAGTATTTTATATGTATCATTGCTAATAAACTCTTATATACGTTATCATGTTTCATTAAAAAGTGTTTACTATACCAATGTGCATAATCAAAGATTTATCAACATTATAAAACATATAATTCTTCCGTTGTAATGTGTATGAAGCATTACACAACACAATTCTGTTGCAACTTTCATTAGAGAGATGTCGTAGGTTTTTGGTGACAAACTAGTTGCCTAACTTTGGTTTCTCAATTTTTAACAGATTATGATAAGTAGACTTAAAAATGCTTTAATAAAGCAAAAATTGTTAATAATATATATATATATATATATATATATATATATATATTTATCCCGCGTACAATATTACGTCCGTACGTGGGTTTTCGACCATACACTACCGCGTCCTGAATGATACAACGTCCGTATACCGGACGCAGTATTGTTTTCCAACAATAATTCCATTATTTCGAACGAACCATCGAATTATATATTCGCGAATTGTACTCCGCTTCCAGAGCTCCCATGGCATATGAGAACAGAAAACATTCATTATCAAATGCGAGAGTTATGTACACCAGAAAAACATGATGAAGGACGTACTATTATACGGTCTCTGAAAGTTCCAGTATACATTTAGTTCAGACAATTTTTGTTTGGGGGGCGCTTTAAATCGTGAATGCTAATATACATTGAATATACTCCTTTCACCTGTAGTATGATGATGCGTCCTCAGTCTGGCAACCATGTACCAAAATACATTCTGGTCAGTGTCTTCCATAGAGAAACTAAAAATAAAGAGAGTGGTCAAATCTGCAGTAAAAGTTGGCACCACGTTTATACAGTGGCGACATATCTCGCAACTGGCCGAACTAAATACAGTTGGTAGGACCGATTGAAATAAGGCGGGTTTTTCAAATGTGTTACTTTCATATGATGGATATGGTATATATTTTATAAGTGATCGATTTGTTATTCTTGTATTCCATATGAATGGTTGTATCATATGAAATACAGGAATGGCAAATCGATCACCAATAAAATATATACAGTAATCGATTCGTAGAATCTGTTAGTTCGTTCGTGGTTAAATCTTTATTTAATGATATCAAGAACAAAATTGAAGATCTTATAAAACAAGACTAATAACTATAAAAAACATTTTATTGTATCTAGGACAAGGTACAATTACAGACAAAACAATAATAAAACTCCGAAAAACAACAAAATTTAAAATATTCTTCAGTCTTATCATCAAATCAACCAAAATAAAAACATATTACATTCACAACAAACCTTAAATAATTTTGTTCATTGATTAGCACAAAGGAGAACGAGTAGGTATACCTAACAAATGCTCCAGTTTGATGATAATCTTCGTACTTCCTCAAATGGTGATAGGAAATGGAAAATGATGGACGGAAATATATCAGTTTGTGAAAAAATGTCTGCAACTGATGGATGGAAATAAGTATCAGTTTGTGAAAAGCAGCTTATATTTTACCTTGTGAAAGAATATTCCGAGGAATTTCAGCGTCAACTCGAATAACTAAACATTCCATTTTCGACGTTGGGTTCATAATTCAAGTCCATAGTATGATTTCTATAATTAATTTTTCGATGACAATTAACAGTAGAATTATTCTGAAATTATTACGTGGTTTGTCATTTTCTGACAAATGTCGAAATTGGAAAATTATCATGTCAGTCGTCTGTTGATTGCGGGCAGCGCCTCCATGCGCGACTGGCCGTACCAAAAACTTGGTGGTCAAGATCGCCAATGTTTCAAACAGTCTCTTTATTTTTAATTTGTCTATGGTGTCTTCATGTGCAAACACGTGCGAAGTTCTGGTGCACTTTTATTTCGTGAGTAAGTAAACTTCTTTGAATTTTTTTTTACCGGACTTTCATATGTTTTTACGGAAATTCAAAATGTATGAGGAGGAAAACATATTATATATGAATGCAATATCAATTTGCCCCATTTGTTCGCCAGAAATAACTTTTATGAGTTTTTGAGAATTGCAAGTGTTTTTATTAATTTTCAAGAAATTGAGTTATTCAGAACCTTTACATATGTGTGAAAATTCACAAATTGCTTTTCGATAGTTTGGTTGACTGATTGCAGCATATTGTGAGGTGGATAGCTCTATTTGCAAAGCGAATTCATTTCTTGTCCATTTATTGACAGTTTTACTCCTTGCTAACGGGGCATTTGGCCAGCTCACCTGGGGTTGGTTGCATGTGTGTGTGTTTGTTGTAGTCTGCGTTCGCTGTGACAAATTATAAACATCACAATTGAGTATGAAAATTCATAAAGTGAGGACTATCAATCCATGGCAGTTCATATTATTTGCCATATATATACGAATATTCAAATATTGATATCAAATATATCAAAAAATGAATGGAGTATTGTACCATTGCTCCAACCCCGCAATAGTATGTGTCTGCCAAGCCATAATACACATAATTCTGGAGGAATGGACTGTGGTATTTATGCAGTGGGGAGTTAGCCCCTCCCACTTGGAAAGTTGTTTGTTGCCGAGGGCGCTGACGTTCTCACCTCAGCGCGCAGAGGACGCTTATCCCAACTCCTATAGTTGCATTTCTATTTAACTGAAGGCATTTCAATGGTTTCTTCACTACTGACAAAGGATTCAGTATGTCACTTGTTGATGAGTACTGTAGGTACAATCATTTTGCAATGTATATCACAAGTTATTTATTTAGGTGAAGAAGTGTACCATTTCTAAACTAAGAATAAATATACATCATTCATATTCATAAATTATATTTAAAAATAGATACAAACATGTTTTGTACATAATATATTTTACATATATTCATATCGTGAAGGTCTCCAAGTGAGCGGTGCATGTACTTTTCTTCTTCTGCTCAAGTTCATCAATCCTTTTACATATATTGTCATATTTTCCTTCGAGTGTTGTCTGCACTTGAATGATTTGTCTTTGAACCACTTTCAACACATCCTCAGATATGTCATTAAACAATTCTTTGACAAATGAACGAGTTACACAGTCTTGGTCTTCCATTGGTTGCCCAATATTCTTCAATCGTTTTACTTGCATGTCATACTGCCCATCCGATATGATCTTGAAGTTAGTGCCTGCAGGCCTACGTGAGACTGGTGCATTATTACATTTTCGTTTGCGACCGAATTTGTCTATGACATTGCTCATCCTTCCACATATAATGACAAACCTATACTGATCAATCGAATAATGGTTTCCAGATATATGACGAATAAATATGAATTTTCCAATTTAGCTATGATATATATATATATATATATATATATATATATATATATATCTACTCTCGGGATTTATATTGTATTCTTGGGCAAGTGTTCTTACACAATCAAATATTTTCGTTGGGTTCACATTGATAGAACTCTATATCTTTATGTCCCCAAGGTAGTGTCTGTGTTGTGTTAGGGATGATGAATCGCTTATCGTCATCAAATGAGAGCGCCACTTTATTTCTCAATTCAGTATACATATCATGTGAAATGCTTCTGAAGGAATTCATCTTCCTAAAAATTTTACCGTCATTTTCAACAATTTTTTTGTAATCGTCAGGAGTCAATTGGTTCTTTATCACTGATCTTTTCACACCTTTAGCCCTCTTAACTTCGGTTGCAAGCGATTGTACATAGTACGCTTCAGCACCAGTACCATAGAAACTAATTATAGGATCATCGGAAACTCATCTTTGAAATTACCTAAGACAGATGGCGTTACTGGTATATTGAATTCATTTTGTTCCCCATAATTAGATGTATCAAATTTGTCTATATTACTTTTTATAAAATCATAAAAGTTGTCCGTATTTACTTTCAAAATGAGCGAGTCTGTGTCGGTATACAGAAGAGAAGCATTCTGACCAAACTCTCTCTTAATACATTCATAGTAAAAATCATACATAACTGTCTTAGATAATTCCAAAATACAGAAGCCCAAATACAGTGGTTTATCGTAATGCACTTTCACGTTACCCATTTGAATTGCAACAAAGTTTTCGGAAAAAATTGTGCTACTTTTGAAGTTTGGTCGAGCAATGAGTGCACTCGCTCCCATAGTTCTATGAACACTTTGCCAATGTGTGACAAGTCTTACATCAATTCTATTGTCTACATTTTCCATTGTTTTGCCATAAACTGCATTGTTCATTAGTTTATAAAAGTCTTTTTCAGATTTATTGTTGGACCTATGGCGCATTTGGGTATTAAGACTTCATCCAACATGACTGCTTAAATCTCAATATTCTATAGGTATGCATTACAATCAAACCATTATTGATGGCTTGTTTCAAGTTCTTATAGTGGACTATGTATCTCCGTTTGTCATTCAAATTTGGAATCAATTTTTTCATTTTGCTCTTGGAATTGGGAGGAATGATGCTTTCCACCAGAAAAGGAAGATCTGAATGTTTATCGTGCAATTCTTGGGGATAATGTACATATCCATATGAATTATTGTCTGCCACATCCATTATGTCCAAGTTGGTGATTTCTTCACGAGTTAACCATGAAAATTCACCGGTAGGTAAAGGTTGTGACATGCTATGACCATATAGATTTGTTGCATCCAAATATGAAATGAATGATGACGTTTCATCTGGATCGAAATCAGGTAAAAGCTTAATATTCGCTATATGCTTCCTTTCACTGCATTGACTAATCCCCCCCCCTCGTATGCCTTTTTTGAAAAAATGTATCATATCAATGTCGGTTAAAAGTTCAAGTTCCACGTATGTGAATTCCAACATCGCATCCGAAGATAATCCCGGTGCGGTATAATACTAAGCTGGATCCAACTTATATGTATCTACATATCCTTCTGGAATTCTCGAATACATCACACAACAGTAATACATCAGACTTTAAATATAAATCCGAATATTCTCCCAGGCTCTTACACTCGAACAGATCCCAAACACGTTTAGCTTTCATATAATCTTTATCGGATACATGTTCCTTATTCAAATTGTCATATAATTGATTTTTCGTTGGTAGACTTGAAACATTCAACTTGCCAATGTCATCCACGAAACTATAAGGAAAAACACCTTTTTGTCTCCTCAAATCGAATTTGTTCGTTTCGGGAAAACACTTCAACATATCTACACATTGCTTATCACTTAAATTAGCCCCCAATTTCTCCAACGAATTCGACATGAACTTAAAACTATCTATAAATCTCATTTTCAAATAATTTTTCTTCATTTTACCCTCTTTACTTTGATAGCTATGTGTATAGACATGTTTTGTGAATGATATGTATTTTTCCTTAGTTTGGGGAATAACATCAACCTTATCCTTTTCCTCATACAATTCTTTAATGAACATATGGCAATCATAACCACTTATATTATGGCATACAATGGGGATGAAATTTGGTATTTTGAAATTAAAATTACAGGCAGAGTGCGCTGCTAGTTATCTTTTTCTCCCCGTGAGATGGCAGTGGTCTCTGACTCTAACATCTCCTTCTGAGAAAGGTTTTTCACATATACCACAAGTAGTAGCATTATGGAATTCCATTTCCTCTTCAGGTGTTTGTTTATGCATCGGTTACACATACCTCAAATGATTATTATATATATTTCTTAAATCTTCTTCTATTCGCATTGTGAAAACCTTTGCCGCATCACCAACTCTATACGAAACAAATTTTGTTAATTTATCATTAAAGGAACATTTTATCAGATAAGCAAATGAGTAAGCTTCATGTTGAAAGGTTCTATTCGTGTATGGGAGTTCGGGATTCGGTTCACTCGTTAGAATAGGCTTTAGTACAGACACATGATTACAATCATGCATCTGGTGATGCAAAAGTAATCGCTCATTAGAAAAATATAATAAACACCCACCACAGAAAAAAAAATTGTCTTCATGTGCTGAAATCTGACTAGACACCAACCTTGAAAAATCTTTTATCCTACAATAATGACTATTTCCTTTCTCATCAGTGATGATCCACCAAGAGGGCTATATTTATTTATATTCACCTCAAGGAACAAAATTTTTTCGCAACTCCATCCTAGAACAAATAAATATTATGGAGGACCTTTTTTCGGTACAATTTTGTATGTTACAACTAACCTGAACCATGCTCCTCAAATTCCGTAGTTTGAGCGATAATGATATCGCGAAAGGTATCGAATAATCCATTCAAATCGCTGGATCGATCGGCAATTCGGTTCGGAGAGTTGAATGATTTGATGTCTGTCAATTCCTGGGTTTGGATGACATAACTGCCAAACACTTCCATGTTCACCTTGATTGAGTTGTGTAATTCAATGTTTTTTTCCAATAGTCCAATGACTCTGTGCTTGATCTCATCGAAAAGGGCCCATACTCAGTATACACATTATCGCTAGCCACTCCATAGCTTACAATACGGCACTTTAAAGCATTTTTTATCATGTGCACGTCATTACCCAAATGCACACATGAATTCGTCCTGTGTGCTAATGTTCTATTGTGCGAATTGATTTGACCATATGGTAATGTCACATTACAACATTGACATGTATACAATGGCGCAAGTGACGAGGAGTCATCATCGCCATTATCCAATTTCACACGCTTTGTTGAAGGACCTCCCCGACAACTCTCGCGTTGATGGCGACGCAGATTATCACTACGAGTAAACGATTTACCACAATTACAAGAATACATCTTTTAAACTTGCTCTCGATAGTCGAGGAGAAACTAATACAGGACATGCACCCACATCTCTTTTATGTAGCGGAGAGGGCACAATGAAGGTCACACTCCGTTTGGTTCCACCGACTCGACCTTGGGGTGCATACTGAAACAACGTCAGAGTGGATTCGTGTGAAGGTCACCTTGAAAATGTTTATCCGTTCATAGATCTCAACTTGTCAAGGTCATACAGGGTCGAATGTGGGATAAACGATATGCTCAAGTCGTCTCAAGGTGAAGGGTGTCTAGAACGATATGCACTCTCTCCCAATGCTCGAAGTCATCCCAAGGTGAAGCGTGTCTAGGACGATATGCACTCTCCACCAATGCTCAAGGTCGTCTCAAGGTGAAGGACAGACAACGTTACACACGATCAGCACAACTATGTGCCTTCTACCCTCCCAATGTTATCCATCCACTCGACCTTGAGTTACCCTTCAATGTCAGACTCCCTATGAGACAGCAGTCACCTTGAATTATATGCAATGCCCTCCACCCCGTCCCATCTCAAGGTCACTTCAAGGTACACAAAGTACACAAGATACACACATAGCTAAACCCCCCTTCTCAAGGTCAGGGGCGTGCGTTCTACCCTGCCTCATCTCAAGGTCACTTCAAGGTTAACGATACACTCACACACGCAGCCAAACACCCTTCTCAAGGTCAGGGGCGTGCGTTGGGGTGGTCAAGGTCATAAGTGGTGGGGGGAAATCCAGAACCGGCTTAAACTCCTACTAATGTAACAGGTATTATAATTGTTTATTTTTGCGAGACTCAAGTGTTTTTTCTCTCTGTATCAGTGTCAAATCGTTAGCTATCGTTATTTGAGTACCTTTCAGGTTTTTAACGTTTTTGAATAACGAAGCTTTCTTCAAATAGGATAAGAATTCCACTTTGATTGGCGCGTTATCCTTCTTACCTAATGCGTAAGTATTATTTAGATCAGATTCCACTAAATTAACGTTTACTAGTCTTTTCAGTTCCGAGCACATATAATCGGGTGTTATATCCTCAGGTTTATTTTGAAGTCCGAATATAACGATGTTATTCTCTCTTGTTTTTCTCTCGATATTCTCGATTTTATTCAAAATATCTTCGTTTTCAGCTTCAACTTTACTTAATTTTCTATATAGATCTTCGTTTTCCAATGATAGTCTGACTTCGACAGCTTCTATAAATAAGATTAATTCCGTTTTACTGTTTTTAATCTCTTCTATATTAATTCGTTGGTTATCGTCACTGTCGATTTAGCAACGAGAGTAGGCCGCGCCTAACAATCGTGGGTTTTTGTTTTGGAGATAAGATTTCGTTTATTTCCTTCGTAGGAATATCCACAGTTCATGCAAAGAAATGTTTTCAGATTTTGCGTTTTTGCGAGTGACTTATCTGTATGAATGAATCTACGTGCACTGATTACCTTTTTTGCTTGAAGCGGAGCACAATTTTGAACGTGTGTACTTGTGGGAGAACTGAACTGAAAATATATATATATATATATATATATATATATATATATATATATGTTATATCTCACTTTTCACTGAAGACTTTTTTAAAAACAATTACTACTTCAAAAAGGAGTATAGTAGACTCCTTTGGACTTTATTTGGAAAATATAATAATACAACTAAAACTACTCGACTGAGTGTCTGAAAACAACTAGTAGTTAATTGCTGCTTAGATCAGCGAAATATTATCCTGTAGTCAGTCTCTGAGAACGGACGTGATGACCCTGGGATGATAGCAAGTCAGCAGTTTCCTGGAAGGTAACCTGATACTCCTAGGATGGCCACTGGTTATCTTGCATATAACAGCTCCCTCCATAAAGAAAAAGTTGATGCCATGCAGCAACTTTTAGGGTTGTGAGGTGATCATGCGTCGCCTTCCAGATCGATGGATTCTTCCTGCATTTCTTCACGAAGGATTGGTCTTCTTCTTGGGAAAATGCTGGAGATTCTTCTCAATGGTTTGAATGGTCTGTGCGGTGGAGGCGGTGAATCGTCAGGTCCTGTCAGAGCCAGTCTTGTCGTTCTCTTTCTACACTTGCAGAATAGGTAGAGTGCCAACAGGGATAAGACGAGTGAGGTGGTGAAGAAGGTGAACCATGATATGTTCTTCTCGACGAAAGGTTGTTGAATCAGGTCATCTAGGCTTTTTGAATATGAGTCCAGCTTGTGTTTGGCAACGTCCAAGTCATCAATATTCAGATCGTTCAATTTGAGGGGCTTCAGTTTCGGCAGTTTCGATTTTTCTGGAATATCCACACAACACTCGTATGGTATTACAACTGGATGTGTGCCGTGGGTGACGTTCGATGTTTTCGATCCTTGGGAACTTGCCTGGATCTTTGTTATTCCAATGAACGCACTACATTCAATCTGGAGTTTCACGATTGAATTCTTATAAATAATTTCAGTCTTAGTGTTCATATTGGGACAATTCACGGTCACTTGTAAAGGTTCAGAATGGATCACTAGCCATAGATTGGTTTCGAGTTTTTGAATGTTATAACCTTGGCTAAAAATCAAAGAACTTTGACAGTTTCGCGGAATGTTTTTGAAACTTTTGAAAATTTGGGCTTCACAAATGGAGTTATAGTCTATTGGATATGCGAACATATCGGTGCACAATTCAGTTCTATGAAAAAGCGGTTTACACGTTTTCAAGTCTGTCACAGGTATGAACATTAAAGAATCATCTTTCGCGATGAATTTTTGAGAAATCGAGAGAATGTGATGGAGGCCAGTTCTATTATCATATATTGGAATTGGGTACAGTTGGTACAGAGTGTAAATTTGTGGTTCTGTAAGAGGAATTTTTAGGATAAAGACTAAGTTCGAATTGGTTTGGAATGCTTCTAATTCTATGATTTCAAGGTATTGTGCTATTTTGGAAAGTTTTGGTTGGAGTGGAAGATTGTTTTTCCGTAGGTCTTGAGAAATTTCCTGTAAGGCGGTAATCAAATGGTCGGGTGTAATGATTGAAGAATGAATTATATTCAAACGTGCAAAAGTAATTGAATCGAACATATCATCAATATTTTCTTCGAGGAATAGAAAGCTTTCCATTAGTTTTTCGCAGATATTTATAAATTTCAGTTTTGTTTCAACGTGAGTAATTCTATCGCTCCATCGATTGATAGTATTTTCTATAATTTTAATATCGTCATTGAAAGTCTTCTCATCGACTTGCAATTTGCGAATGGTGGTATTGAAATTATGGATAACTGATGTGGTTACTGAAATTTGGTTCTTTAATAAGTTCTCCAATTGGTGTTCATCATTATTCAACCTGTTAATACAGTTGGTATAGTATTCGCCGTCAGCGGCATCTAAATTGCCAGTGATTGTTTTGAATATACTTCCTATACCGTCGATCAGGCCTCTTTTATATCGTTTAGTATCTGAAATAGTTTCTCCCAATTTCTGTTCAATAGAATTTGAAATTTGGGTGAGAAGGCTAATATGGGTTTTTACCTCGGATCGAAATTCGTTCATTCTATGTCCTGTGAATTGTATCGTGTTTATGAGAGTTTCTAGAATTCTACGATTATTTTCGTACGCATTTTTGAATACGGAAATGTCTTTATTTACAATTATAGTCCATTTATCGTTAGTGAGTACGATATTTCCATTTTCATGGTAATATACGCCAATAGTATTATTTATTGGTTTGATTTGGTATTGAGACTCTACTGATCCGACCAGCAGCAGCAACCTGAAAATAAATTAATCTTCAGTATACGGCTTCATGCGATCGAAGTTAACTTTTGATCTTTGATTGGTTCGAAGATTCAGAAGTATCGCGGAATTTAGAAGAATTTGTTCTATTATGAAAGGACCATTGAATTTGTTGTGTAATTTATTCTTTATTTGGGATTCCTTAACATATACTTTGTCCATGACTTTATATTCTGGGGTTTCCTTTTTTTTGTTGCGATCAAAACGGACTTTGGCTTTTTCTTTTTGTTTTAGGGTACGTTCGCGGGCAATTTTATAGAAGTGAGAAATTTTATTATTTAGGTCTCGTATATACTTGGTGATCAACTGTTCTTGATTGTAGAGAGTTTCGGGTGGTCTACTGGCTGTGTGACCAAAGACTAGTTCGTGGGGAGTAAACCCATGTGTTTTATTCACAGAGTTATTATAGCAAATAACTGCGTATGGGAGGATATTGAATGGATGTTCGTTGGGATGTTCGGCCATATGTATCCGAATCATTTCGAGAAGGGTTGCGTGAAATCGTTCGACTGAACTGTTTGATTGTGGGTGATGCACACTGGAATATGTGAGTTTAATGTCATAGAGAACACAAAGGTCTCTAAGGGTGGCATTGTCAAATTCTCTGCCGTAGTCGCAGTGAATTCTCAGAGGTGTTCCAAAATGTTGGAAGTATAAAAGTAGGGTATTGACTATACTTCGTGCGGTTTTGTCATCTAATGTGTAAACTTGCGTGAATTTCGTCAATTCGTCTCGTATGCTCAGTGCGTAATTTTTCGTTGGAATTTCTACTATGTCTATGTTGATTCTTTCGAAGTGTGTTCTAGGGGTTTCGGTTATGACAAGGGGGTTGTCGAGGTTTTTTCTATATATTTTAGTTCTTTGGCAAATTTGGCATGTTTTTATATAATTCTCAATACTTTTCGTGAGTCCGGGCCAATTGTATTTTTCTTTAATTCTTCGAATGGTTTCATTGATTCCTCTATGGAGGTTGTTTTTTCCATTGTGGTATTGGTCGATTATTATTGGAATTTGGTCTGGGTTTGGATTAGTTATCAAATTTTGGCATACCTTGAATTTAATTTCTTTTTCTGAGAAAATGAAACAAAGTATCTCAAGAATCGGGAGTTCTAAGTTATTCTCAACGCAATAGGTGTTCGAGAGATCGATTCCGTTTTGATGTCTATACAGGGTTAGAAATAAATGTTCTACTACTGTATCAACGTCAAATGGTAGAGGGACAATATAGTATTTTCGATTTTTGATCGTTTTACTCGATACGATATTGATTTTTAAATTCCTAAAGTCATAATTCTGTTCGAATATATCGTCGAAGATTTTGTAATGAAAATCTTTGAGGTTCTTTTGTTGTGGGAATATTAAAATGTGTTTGTTTTCTTTGTCAAGTAATTGGCAGTTCGAGTATTGAACTTTCGAGTAGTCAAGGAGTGATTTCGTTTGATATAAATTTATGAAAGTTCGGAATTCTTGTTCGATATGTTCAGCAGAAAATGTTTCTTGTTGATTTTCCGGGGTTTCCTCTGTTTCAGAAATATTTTCTGTGTCAGGTGGTTCTTCTTTCAGTTCTGGTTTAGGTTCGTGCTGTTCTTCTTCACTGTCGCTAATTGTTTGTATGTCAGAGTCTTCGTTTCGGGTAATATCAATGTACAGGGAGAGAAAATTTTTGAATTTAGAAAGAAACATCTTTTCGGTGGGTCAATCTTGATCCTGGAAAGTGCATCGGCATTTTTGTTTATCTTGCCTGGTTTATAAATGATTTCGTAATCGTATTCCTCAAGTTTGAGGCGCCATCTGGCAAGTCTGCTACCAGGGTCCTTGATAGAAAATAGCCACGTGAGGGGCCGATGATCAGTGATTAGCTTGAACTTTCTACCAAACAGGTATGGCCTGAAATGTTTGACAGCCCATACTATGGCTAAAAGTTCCCGTTCTATTGTGGAATATTTGGATTCGGCAGAACAGAGCGTCCTTGAGGCATATGCGATTGGTAAGTCTTTACCAATCGGGCCTTGAGAGAGCACCGCGCCAATGGCAAATGCACTTGCATCTGTCGTAAGCAGAAATGTATCTTCGAAATTAGGGTATATGAGAATGGGTGTCGAAATGAGTGTTTGTTTCAATTCTTGGAAGGAATTTTGGCATTCGTTTCCAAAAATGAATTTTGTTTCAATTCTTGGAAGGAATTTTGGATTCTTTCATAATTTCGTGAGTGCTTTTGAAATCTTAGCGAAATTTGGGATAAAGCGTCTATAATAACCAGCCAATCCAAGAAAGGATTTAATCTCTTTCTGATTTTTTGGTTCAGGGAAATTCATTATACAGTCGACTTTGCTCGGATTTGGTTTCACTCCATCTTTGGTAATGAGATGACCAAGATAGGCTACTTCCTTCCTGAGGAATTCACACTTGTCCGGCTGTATCTTTAGATTTGCTTGTCTGAGTCTTTTGAAGACTTCGTTCAAACGAGATATATGTTCATGAATCGTGGGGGAATAAATGATGATGTCGTCTATATAGACTAGACATCGCTCATTCTGGATTCCGAGTAAGATATTATCCATTACTCTTTGGAAGGTAGATGGAGCGTTCTTCAGCCCGAATGGCATACGAATAAATTCATAGTGATCATTCTCGACTGTGAAAGCAGTTTTCGAAATGTCTTTGGTATCTATTTCTATCTGGTGAAAACCAGAGGCTAGATCCAAAGTCGTGAAATATTGGCATTTGCCAAGTTGGTCAAGGAGGTCAGCTATCATCGGTAGTGGGTATTTGTCGTCTATGGTAAGTTCATTCAACTTCCGGTAATCGACAACAACTCGCCATTTATGTTTACCAGAAGCGTCGATTTTTTTGGGGACGACCCACACAGGGGACGACCATGGGGAGATAGAAGGGCGTATGATGCCATCTTCTAGCATTTTGCTCATCTGTCTTTTCACCTCCTCTTTATGAATCTGAGGATAGCGATACGATTTCGTGAACACGGGTTTTGCGTCTTTAGTATCAATAGAATGTTTTATTTCATTGGTGAACGTCAATCGATCACCTTCTAAATAAAATATATCCGAATATTCAAGGCAAACGTTTGTAATGAGTTCAGTTTCTTCTTCGTTCAGATGTTCCAAACGAAGTTGATTTTGAATTTCAAAATTTCTGTCTGTCTGTGTGTCAGAATTTTCATTTTCGTTGAAATTATTATTAGAGTAATTTTGAATTGGTTCGATTTTTATATCGGAAAAATTGATAGTTTTTGACATTGCATTAGCATTAATCACAGAGGTGAGAAATTCTCCTTTATGATTGATTTTCACTAATGCATTGGGTAATCTAACATTTTCTTTCACTTGGGCTAACAGTATAGCTTCGGTGTTCAGTAGGTTACATTTTAGTCTGAAAATCTGTTCCATACGGGGTTCAATAGAAATTGTGTTCGGTATGTTGTTCATGGACGTTTCAACTACATTTTCAGAGGGGTTCTCAGAGTCCGTTACTTTGATCAGGGGAATCGTTTTGAAGTCGGTTATAAGTTGCTTATTTTTCAAATCGACAATACAATGATAGTGTTCCAAGAAATCGGATCCTAGAAGACCATCGAAATCTATATCTAAATTGTAAATGAATACTTTATGAGGATTACCTATACAAAAGGGTATCATTACTGATTCAGAAATGATGATTTTTTTATCTGTGATACCTTGTATCACCACATTTTCATGGGATCTATTAGAATAATTTTGGACTGTTTTTGGCTTGAAGATTGATAGACCAGCTCCGGTATCGATAAGTATTTTATAGGTATTGGTTGCGTCCATGATATAATACAAGTTTTTGGAATTGATTGTGAGTGATTTAGTTATAGGAACATTTGTTCGGGGAAGTTCAAGTTTGGGTTGAGATTGTCTGATATATTCAGGGATTGCACTTGGGCTTGGAGCTCTGAAGTGGGATCTATCGATTGATTGATCGGTGGATCGAAAGATATTGGGCCTATTGGAAAATCCTGAAAATTTTCGTATTGATTCAGTTGGGTTTCCGAATATCCAAAATCATACTGATCATTAGTATGATCGGAAATATTTGACTGGTGTTCCTGATAATTATCGGTATAACTTTCAGCACCAAAATTTTGGGAATTTTGATAATCATCTGTGTAATTATCGTTTGTGGAATATTGGTATTCTTGATAATTATCGGTATAATTATCAGCACTGGGGTTTCGTGTATTCAGGTGGTGAGTTCGCTGGGAACTGAATTTGTTAAAATTCGGGTTTTGTTGGATGGCTGAAGGCCTTTGTTGATTGAAATTAGGATTTGGCCTAATTATTGGTGGTCTGAATTGGGATTGATTCTGATTGTTCGATTGATTTGGTTGATTTGATTGATTCGGTTGATTTGATTGATTTGTTTGATTAGGTCTGAAGTTTTGATAGAATCTAGGATTCTGTTGGAAGTTCGTATTTTGTTGGGGAAAATTTGGCCTTTGGAAATTTTGTTGCGGTTGTTGAGATTGTCTTGTACGACATTCATTTAGACATGGCCCTGACGTTTACAGTAAGAGCAAAATTTCTGTTGATTGGGATTTGAATGAATTTTTCTCGGTTGGTTAGAATGCGTATTTGGGTTTCTATTCAATGTAGATTTTTGCTGTTGAAAATAATTCAATTGCATTTCCCTTCGTACTCTCTGTGTTGCAGATAGTATGTCCGTAGGGTTACCTGCTCTAATAAGTTGTCAATTTGAGGTTCTAAACCAGCCAAAGACTATTCAATGTCATGGTTTCAATGAGTGAACTTTGAGATGTTTTTTGATCGGGAGTGAGATTTTGTTTCTGAATTGTAGCGTGCATTTTTGCATTATGTGTTTGTAATCTATTTATGAAAGTCAGAGGTGATTCGCCAGGTAGTTGGTGAATTCTTTGGAGATCTTGTATCAATGAGGTTAAATCACGAGTATCACCAAAGTATTGATTTAACAGTAACTTAATTTCATCCCAGGTTTGGGGATTTCGAGAACTTATTAATTCTGCCGCTTTCCCTTTTAATTTATTCTTGATGTGCAAGATTACCAATGTTCTTTGATCTTGTATGGCCATACGGTAAGCAGTGTTACACGCATGGATGAAAGTATTTAAAAATATTTGATCACCGTCATACTCCGGAATAATCGAAAATATTTCATTTAATCTATAGGGTTCAACTTCAGTTGTGGTATTTGGAGGCGTTGTAGGCATAGTGGATGAGTTGATAATAGAACTGGTTCAAATTGAAATCAATTGAATATTGAAAATAAACGAGATGATTCTTATATTTTCTTACCAAAGAATGTCCATGCGGAGGATGCAATCCGGCTTCACAAGCGTTGCTCCGAAGGAAGTTAGCGTTCGCGTGTTCTTCGTTGAAGAGACCGTCCTTCCGTGGTCCTTTGGTGTTGTTTGTTGCTTGAAGTGTCCAATGAGCTTCGTGCAGGTTCTTTTTCCTTTGAAGGATTGGGATCCACCTCCTTCGGTTAGGTTTTCCGTGTTCCGCAGGAGTTGAAGGATCCTACAGCGACTGCGCCAATTGTTATATCTCACTTTTCACTGAAGACTTTTTAAAAACAATTACTACTTCAAAAAGGAGTATAGTAGACTCCTTTGGACTTTATTTGGAAAATATAATAATACAACTAAAACTACTCGACTGAGTGTCTGAAAACAACTAGTAGTTAATGATGCCTCGCAGGGCTATTTATAATATTAGAACAATGGTGACGCTGCTTAGATCAGCGAAATATTATCCTGTAGTCAGTCTCTGAGAACGGACGTGATGACCCTGGGATGATAGCAAGTCAGCAGTTTCCTGGAAGGTAACCTGATACTCCTGGGATGGCCACTGGTTATCTTGCATATAACATATATATATATATATATATATATATATATTCATTTTGTACTAGTGATTTGACGTTCGTTTTTGTGTGCATTAAATTATTTATTTAATTGAATTGAATTCTTTGTATATGTATGTGTATATGTATTCATTTTAATTATAATATTTATTCTTGACTTATCCAATACCAAGTACCTTGTCTTTATGGATTACTATTCTATTCTATTCATTCACAGCACAGTCATTACTATGTATTTTTGCAATATTGATTACTATGTAAACTTGCAATATTGGAAACTATGTAAATAAATAAATTCTATTATATTCTAATTTTGTTAGAAGATTGCCGTGGGTGGCTCAGAACCTGGTTGTGTAGGTAAGAAATAACAGTGTGTCAACGTGGTTTTTTGGATGCAACACGAATTCTGGCTTTTGTGCTACCTGGAAGGGATTATTTTTATGCATCCGACCTTATAGAACTGTCTGTACTGGTTATAGTGATTTGGTTGGGATACTGATAAGTTCTGACTCGTAAGAGGATCAGTAAACACTCATCTTTCCCATATACCGGCGGCAAGAATCTGAGGTATGTTGTATTTTTTATTCTCGCGCTTATTAATTATTTTCTCGATTCGTCAACGACTATTCTGTAACAGTCTTTCTATTTTGCGAGATGGGGCAAAACTAAACCGATTTGATGTCATCCCGTGACAGTGGATGCTGTTGTGAGAAAAGGATTTGCCTATTTATCGGTGTGTGGAGTGGTAAAAAAAATAGGGTAAGTTTAATCATGAAATGGAATACAATTTCATGTGTTTTCATGAATCTTTGATCGATTAATTTGTTGTGGTTGGTACATACCGAATGTTCCATTACTTGAGAGGTATTACTAGTTTGAATTAATAGTACTGTGGAACGAAGTGTAAGCTACAGACATGCCATATTTTTTTATGCAGCGTGGGACATACAGTGTTCCTTTACTATGGCCTTATTTTTTCTGCCCATTGAGCTACAGTTAGGATAATTCAAATCATTTCTTTTGAAGCATACAATTGTACATAACGAGTATGTTACTTTAGATAGTTTGGAACATACAAACAATATTGATTGTTTGTTGATTGGATATATGGGTAATATAATTTGATTGGTATATATGGTGATCCATTATGGAATATATAGGGTGATTCATAATACGTGTATATATTTGCTATTGGGCTTATCTTGATGGAATTTACATGATGTTTCTCTTTCAGGTTTTTTTACATGTATTAACAAATGTTATTATTTATCTTGTACATTGATTCGGTATATAGAGAGATCGAGGAACGTTTGCGACGCAGGACGTCTGCGCTGGAAACGCTCGAAATCCTGCATTTAGTACAAAGGTCATGTCACAGGATCATGTTTATATTGTGATTTGTTGTGTTATTTGGTGAACCTTGTTATATGTTAATTAAGAAAGAATGTTCTTTACAATTTTTACCCTTCTAATCATGTGTTTCGTATTAAAGTGTTCAATTAACTGTTACCATTATTGTCCATCATTAACTGATAGATTATTTTTGTTCAATAGTATCTATCGGGTATTTGGCCATATACTAATATATCTGGCGCCCATAGAACATCTATCACACAGTGAATGAACTGTAAAACGATTTTTCTTGGGTCAGGAATACTACTATTTTCCCTAGAAATCGTTACTTTATTTATGACGCCTAGACACTTATTCAAACTACTTTTGAACTAAACTTTTACCCTCGGGCGCCATATTTTATAGTGGTTTACTCCACATACCAGGGGTAGCAACAGATGGAGATACAGAAATATCCAAGGGGTCTGGTCTTTTGACTTATTAAATCTCCAAAGGTCTGTAGGCTTCAATTACAGCCCTTAGGACTGGATTCCGGTTGCTTTTGATTGCACAGACAGTCAGACAGAACGGTCGTTATCTTATCTTAAATACTGTCCGGATTCTATAGTTGATATGCTGGCAAAGGGAAAGCTTTCCATAGAAGCTTTCGAAGGTAACCACAATATAATAATTTTATTTAAATAGTAACTTAGTCAATTTTTACAATTTTAAATTTATTACAAATGTTTATCAGTAGATTGATTTGTTGAAAATATGAACAGGATGTGGAATCATCTGCGATTGAAAGATAAACTTTAGTCACTATCTTCCATCATCAAGATAACCTCCCTTGGGGTATTCATGTTGAAAAGGGAAACAAATCAATCTATCATACCCCATGACAGGTGTTAATGTCAAAAAACACTAATTTCAAAGTGTCTCTCCAAAAGATGATTCTAACTTTTTCCATCTTTGCGAAGTGAGATTGCTTCTTGAAAATGTGTTTCCCATTTCTTCCGGTCTTCCTGATTATCATGGAAGCGTGAAATAGATAATGGTCGACGAGAATGTATTGAAGACCTAGTGAATGCGATGCTTCTCTTGTGTCAATTTTACGAATGATTTCTGGCGAGTACTCTCTTTTGGAAAACATTCTTCTTTGCCTCATTCATCTTTATGAGTTCTTAATTAAGACTGGAATAAAAAATCAAATAACTATCTGAATGAAAATGCAAATTTTCAATTTCAGATTTTTCTTTTTAGTTTCTAGCATATGTAGTTCAATGTCCAGCGTGGCTTTAGCCGGGGAAGTAGCTGTTTTCTGTTAGACATTCACAAAAAATAACTTAATTTTTATCGTGGATTTTTCAATTCACAGAAAAATCTTTCTATTCAATAGAGAATGTTTTCCTTTTCAACGTTTATCAGTACTTCAATAAAATATTTTATTTAAAAAGGAAACAGCCAAGTGAAGTGAAATAAAATAAGAAGTAGTAGGTGCACAAAGTCATCTTCACAAAAGATTCAATATTGTGGATGTATCCTCGTTTTATGTCAATTTTTCTAACTGAAATAAGTTAAAATATTAGTCGTGAGTTATATCAGAGTGTTTCTAATCAGTGCTATCAAAACATTGCAATTGCAATCCATAAAGGCAAAAACTGCTAATTTCATAAATAACCTATTAGTACATTCACTGTGAACATATAGACAAAAAACATCGAGCCACAAAAAGTGTCAGGTGTGCAAAAAGTGGACACACGCATTCGGATCTTTCTCTCGTTTATCTAGCCTCCAGTGGCGTGCTTATTGTTTCAAAAATGCCCCAGCAAACTGCTCAAAATGTTCCCGGCCAATGGAGGAAGATGACGATTATGTTTTCTGCGACTGTTGCAAATCAATGTTTAACAATACGAAATCATGTTTTGTTATGTCCTCAACCGAAATACGTGCTGTCCAGTTGAAGCAACGAGTTGTTGTGTTCTTCTGCGAAGAGTGTATGGCAATCTTCAAACAGACTCCTCGGATACTCAAAAAAATTTCATTTTTACAAAATGAGATAACCGCTCTACATAATGAAATCAAGAACATAAAAGAACAGCTGTCTTTGGTTAATAAACAATATGATATAACCCAGGAAATCGAGAATTTGAAACACGAAATCGGCAATTGCCGAATGGATGGGATTCCTCATTCTTCCCAAACAAATAACGATAAAATCATAAATGAAATCTATGAGCGGCAAACCAGATCAAAAAATATCATGATCTTTAACCTACCTGAGGGTGAACGACACCGAATCTGATATTACCAAAGTTAAATGCATTTTTAAAGACATAACCGACGACGAAGTCAAGATCACCAGAGTGGCTAGACTGGGCAAACAAAACAAAAACGATGCTAGAGCATTGAAAGTCGTTTTAGATGTCGCACAAGATGTCCTATACATGCTCAGAAACAGGACCAAAGTTAACAAGGAAAAAAACATTTTTATTAATGCGGATCAAACACCTATGCAGATGGCTCAATATAAATCAGTTCAGAGCGAGTTGAGAATTAGAACAAATAGTGGTGAAGCGAACCTGAAACTGAAGTATATGAACGGTATCCCCAAGATAGTCAAACAAAAGAAACGTATTACGTTAACTCTCCCTAATTCTCCTAACCTATACTACCAACATGTCCGTGGGCTTCGAACCAAACTAGACTAGACTAGTGAAACGTTGCCACATCACTCTTTGACATCATCATACTTACTGAAACATGGCTCACCCAGGACTTCTCCGACGCCGAATTAGGCCTCACGAACTACACAGTCTTTAGGAAAGACCGATTCCCGCAACCAGTCCTTTCTCAAGAGGTGGGGGAGTCCTTATAGTGGTAAGGGAAACATACAAATGTGCTCAGCTACCCCCAAATGAGAGCATAGAAGATCTCTTCGTCTCCATCGGCGACTCCTCCAGACATATCATCGGTGCTGTCTACCTCCCTCTTAAACCACCCATAACTTCGTTTCAGACGTTAAGCTCCGATCTAGATGCTATCCCTAACAACACAGGGATGTCCTAGGTATGTCCTTTTTATGTACCGCGGTACAAGGACATGATTGGGACATCCAGGGGATGTCCCGCAGAGGTTGTCCAGAGGACATCCCATCTGGTATATCCAGAGGTTGTCCCATTCATGTCCCTGGTATTTCTGATATCCATTATCATATATAAGAATCGTCGAAACTCATCAAAATTGAAAATTCCAAGTTGATATTTTGTTTTGATGTTTGTTTTTCTTCTGGAAAATAATTATTAAGAAATGGGAAATATATCTCAGACATTTCTAGAAAGTGACCATTTCGCAAGCAGAAAATTATTTATGCATAATATACCCTTAATCTAAATTCTCAAATTATACACAAATTCCAAACACCATTGCATTTCGGTATCTGTGGTTTTGTCCTGTTTGGCTTTGGCAACATTGTTTGAATTATTTGGTGATCTGTCAACAAGTTAACCTCACTTTGCATAATGTTCAAGTTTCACTGAGTAAATATTATAAAAGGACAAGAAAACTTGGAAGACAAAATGAAGAATGTTGAGACGATTGTAGTGGGCCTTCTACTAGTCGATTAATGGCTGTAAATGATATTCATATAACATTACCTTCTACAAGTTCAGATGGTTCTTCCCTCAGAGAATTGAGCCATACATGAAGAGAAGACCTAGTTCAAAATGATCATGTTGGGAACTTCCATGAAAATGTTGAAAATTCAAATGATAACATAAATTCAAAGCTAACTGAATGGGCCTTGAAACACAACATAACACATGCAGCAGTAATACTTGGTGAGTATTTTTATATATTATTGTAAATCCCAAAAGAGCTATAACATGATACCTATCTGTATTAGTAATTTGTTCCATTGTCAATTCAATCTGCAATAATATCTTTGTTACAGGATCTTCTGAAGCCATTGGCAATGAAAAACAGATTGAGGATACTTTGCAGAAGTTTTTCAGGAGGACCAAGGAGAGAAGCCACCGAGAAAAAGATAATGCAATGCCTGCAATAAATGCAACACCCTAATATGTGTACAATTTTCAACTGAGTCACCTAGTCTTTTTTTGGTTATTTGTCATTTGAATTTATATATAAGATGAGTTTTTGTTTGTCGTTTTTTTATATTTTTACACAATATGACATAATTAATTTCTGAATTAAACCCGTTTTGTGTTGAGAATCTTATTTGGATTTAAGTTTTTCCATATTTTCCATGAAAATTTTCAAATTAAATGAATGAAAGAAAAGGACCTTCGAGGACGTCCAGGGGATGTACCATATATCCCAGGGATGTCCCTGGGACATCCCTAGGGTGACCCTTTGATGTCCTTTGTCGGGACTTGGTACATCCCTGGGACGTACCAACAGGACATCCCTTGGATGTCCTTTTTGGTGGAAAGTAGATGTCCCTGGGACGTCCCTTGAATGTACCATGTCCCGACAAAGGATATCCCAGGGACGTCCTAGCAGCAAATGAAGGACGTCCCTGGGATGTACAGAGGATGTACTTATGTTGTTAGGGATAGTTGAAAATTATCCAGACTCCATCATATACATCTTCGGTGATTTTAATTTACCAAATGCCTACTGGACATCAGACGCATTAGGATCTACAGCCGCACCTACTTCATCAGCTTCAGCCATGGAAAGTGAGGCGATTACTATTCTGTCAAATACTTGTGCTTTACATAACCTATACCAGTCGAACCACAATCCTAACGAAAGAAATGTATTACTTGACTTAGCATTCTCACACGAGTCATTAACCCTTAGCCCTGCCCATGAACTCTTGCTCGCACCTGATCCCCATAACCCACCCCTGCAAACCTCTATTAATCTAATCTCTAGACCTCAGGGCGATATCAACAACGCGAGTGAGTTCTATATGATTTCAAAGGTGCTGATTTTGATGGTATTCTCACCTGCTTAGAATCCATGGACTGGGACCATATCTTGTCCAACAAATCCCTTGACGAAATGGTAAACATTTTCTATGTACTCATTGTTCGATGTATTTGTGCCAAAGAAGAAATACTCCTGTATGGTTTTCACCAGAACTGAAGGACCTTATCTTAAAAAAAAAACTGCCCACAAGAAGTACAAATCTTGGAAAAGTGAACGAAACTTTCGCGTTTTTTGTGAACTTAGGTCTAGCTGTAAAATCGTAGGGAGAGTGCTATAACACTAATCTTATTGACTGTCAAACGTCTACACATACAAGTCCTAGATTCTTTTGGAAGTTTGTTAACTCGAAGAGAAAGACGAATAACATGCCTATTGAAATGTCTCTAGATGACAAACGTGTAGAATCCGGTCAGGATATTGCTAACCTGTTTGCAGAGTATTTTGCGACGGTTTACTCCACAACTACCTGTCCCAATCTGGATTTACCAACATCTAATAACTTAAATCTCTCTTCATTCAAGATCAATATATCTCAAATATATGACAAACTTTGCCACCTAGATCCTAAAAAAGGCCCCGGACCCAATGTAATCCCTCCCTCCATTCTAAAACACTGCAGTTTTGTATTATCTCGACCACTCCATCTTATCTTCAATATGTCGCTATCCACCAGTACTTTTCCTAGTATATGGAAATTGTCCGATATAAAAAACTACTGTCCCATCTCTAAACTGAACGCCAAATCAAAGGTCTTTGAAAGCATAGTGACTGATTATCTTACAGTTAATTTGAGTAATATTATAATTCCTAGCTGGTAAATCTACAGAACTCAATTTATCTCTTTATACCGATTTCCTCTCGGAAGCCTTGGAAGGCGGACATCAAGTCGATTTTGTCTACACAGACTTTTCCAAGGCTTTTGACAGGGTCAACCACGGTCTTCTAGTGAAGAAACTGCAATGTCTTGGTACCTCTGGGCCCCTATTAGAGTGGATAAGAGATTACCTTATTCAAAGAAAGCAACTAATCAGAATTAAAAACTTCACATCCGCAGAAATTTTAGTGACATCTGGCGTTCCCCAGGGATCACATCTGGGACCTCTTCTGTTCAACATTTTTATTAATGATATAGTCAACCTGGTATCTAACGAAACATTTCTATTTGAGGATGACCTAAAAATATTCTCCAAAATCACCTCTCTCAATGACTCAATTAACCTCCAAGCTGACCTTAACAGCATCTTTAACGGTATGTTGATGAATGCGAATAAGTGCCACATAATGAGGTTCCATTGACAGGATACACCGATCATCTTCCAATATCACATAGAAGATATTACCCTAGATGCTGTCTCTAGCATAAAAGACCTAGGCCCTTGACACAGCCTTTAGCTTCAATCTTCACATTTCTACAACTATCAACAAAGCTCTGAAACTTCTTGGCTTTATTAAGAGAACTACCTCAGACTTCTTGGACATAACATCAATACGCATTTAATATTGCTCACTAGTCCGACCGCATCTTGAATACTGCTCTGTGGTATGGAACCTCCCTCTACAAAACCCACATCGATCGAATTGAACGTGTTCAGCACCATTTTTTTAATTACGTAAACTTGAAATTACAATTATTCCGTGACCACATTCTAACCGGGCAAACCTACCATCACTATCGACAAGGAGGGACCAGAGGGATTTTCCTTCACAATATCATACACAGCAAACTAAGCTGCCCTGAGCTGCTATTCAAGATACATCTAAAAGTCCCTCCACGTACCAGTGGATATAACAGAACTTTTCATACTCCCCTCTATAGAACCAAGTATAGATATAACAGCTGCTTACCACGTATGCAAAGAACAGCAAATATTCATGGTCATTTAGACTTCTTTAATTCGTTCTGAAACGACTTAAAATCCCAGCTTAATAAATAAGACCCGCAAGCATCCACAATCTTTCTCCTCGAGTCAGCAACAAAAATTGTTAAATTTAATCATTAATATCCTATTGTACATTCCACTCAATCTTAATCTTCTACCATTCAACTTAGATCGTCTTAATATGTAAAGCTTGATTCTACCTTCAACTGTATATTAGATGTATTGGGCTAGTTCCCGTTGAATAAAAAAATAAAATAAAAAAATAAATTCATACAAACATTAGACTGTAAAAGTGGGTAATACTCTATCAACAAGAAAAAAAATCACAACTGGTGTACCGCAAGGATCAATCTTGGGACCTCTCTTATTCATAATTTTCATAATTGATCTACCATATCGGGAGAAACTGATATCATATATTTTATATGCAGACGATACTACAGTCCAAACAAATGCTAAAACTCTAGACGAGGTTCTTACATTATCCTCTGAAGCACAGTCACAAACTGAAAGTTGGTTGAATGCCAACGAATTATATCTGAATAAAAACAAAACCCAAAACATGGTATTTACCCTAAGAAATATGGAAAATTATTCAAACTCACAAAGTAGTGTGAAATTTCTGGGAATCCATATTAACAGTAAGTTAAAATTGGATCATCACATAAATGAAATATAAAAAAAACTCATGAGGAATCTATGTTTACTAAGAAACCTCTCCAGACAAGTTTCAAAAGCAACTCTTCGAACGGCATATTTTTCCTTGTATAAATCCATTATTTTGAAACCTAATGCAACAGATAATGAGTTACTAGAGACAGCCATACATAATAGTGAAAATCTCACAAAAAACGATGTAGTCATATTTTGGCCCAATAAGATAAGTAGTAGTCTAAGGTGGTCTTTTATAGATAGATTAAATTTTACAAAAACTATTATTATTACTGGGCCATATCGATATGATAAGAGTCATTTAAATAATTGTATATATGATCGTAACATCTCCTTGATAAAGGAACTGCACTATAGCGGCTTACTCTGTTCCCATCTAATTAAAGTAGATAAAATCATTAGACGAACAAATTATCATTCCGATGGGATCAGTATCAATAGAGTGGGTAAATGGTTCTTGGGCCAAGCAATCATCAAACTTATAAATTTTTTACCTAGTGACAATCATTCCAATAATGTACCTTACTGTACTAATAATACTGTAGTTTCAACCATGGGAAATAAACATATTGTTGTTTCAAATACTGAAGATGGAAATTGTGGTGCTTTAATCACTGCCAATGAGAATATTGTGACTCAACAAATAGATTTACCGAATCAAATCACTCCTAGCCAGGGCAATTCTTTTTTAGAAGTTCAAAGAGTGATAGTTTCATAGGCATGAAAAACAATATTATATTTTATGCAAATGCTGCTAGTCTTGTATGCAATTTAAATAATGTTTTAATGAATATACATTGTCATAACCCATTGTTATTATGTATAACCGAGACTCGTATCACTGATGATATTAATCAAAATGAAACAAAAATAGATGGATTTGATATGTTAAATTGTAAATCTACGAGTAGACACACTGGTGGGGTCAGCATTTATGTTAAGACAGGTTTGGAATACCAACAAGTAATGAACAAATCAATCTATATGAACATGTGGATGTTAGCAGCAAAGGTAAGACTGAATAGTAAAGAAACTTATACTGTTTGTACACTTTACCACTCTCCAAATTCTTCTCACTCAGAGTTTTTATCATTTTTGGAAGAAAATATTGAGATTTTAATGGAAGAAAAATCTATATTGATTATAACAGGTGATTTCAACATAGATCTAAAAGTAGACTCAACGTATAGTAGAAAAATTAAACAGCTATCTATTTGGAATGTATCAAATTGTTGAAGGAAGTACAAGAATTACTAAAGACTCGTCTACACTGATTGAATATGTGTTAACAAGTGATAAAAATATTAAACACCAAATATCTGAGTATCTTAAAGTTTCGGACCATTCTAATATACTTATCTCGCTGATAACAAATGAGGTGAAATTGAATTTAAATACACCAACTGTCAAAAGAAACTTAAATAATTTTAATAAGCTAGAGTTTCAAAAATCGTTATTTGATCTGAAGTGGGATACAAATAGTACTGATGTGAATAAACTGGCAGACTCATTCGTTAATAATGTTGTAAAAATTCTAGATGAACATGCACCTTGGAAAGAATATAGAACATTCAATAACTTCAAACTGAGAGTATGGAACAGACGAGATCATGGAACAAATAAAATATAGGGACCTTTTGTATAAAGTGGCTAGGGATTCGGCATCAGAGGAGGACTGGATTAACTATAAGAAAGTTAGAAATGTTGTTACTTCATTGATTAGGCAGGAAACGAAAAAATACTACGAAGAACAAATTGATCAAAACAAAGGAGATGCAAAGGCAATGTGGAGGTCTCTCAAAGAGTTAATAAATGGAAAACCTCAAAACAGGCCTTCTAAAATAAATTTCGGTAATCATTGGAAAGAAAATGACGCAGATATAGCAAATTCTTTCAATTCATACTTCATAGAAAGTATATTGGAAATTGTAAGCGACATCAAACCTGTTCACAGCTCCGATTATATCTTGAATGTTTTGCCTCGACACCAAATGACGCTTACCACATTTGAAGCACTCACAATGAATGACCTCAAAATGATAATGAATAGAATGAAGAAAAACGGTGGTGATAAATACGGCATCAACTTGGAAATATTGAAATTAACATTCGAAGTTGCTGGTAATCATATATTATATTTGATTAACACTTCATTGATGACAGGACGATTCCCTGAAAAATGGAAAGTATCCACAATTGTGCCTATTGAAAAAGTGTCCAATACAACCTCTTGTTCGGAATTCCGCCAAATTAATACACTTCCTATCTATGAGAAAATATTAGAATTAGCAGTAAAGGATCAGCTACTACAATTTGTAGCAGATAATAATATACTAGTAAAGGAACAATCAGGATTCAGGCAGGCACATTCATGTGAAACTGCATTGCATTATTTATTGTCTAAATGGAAAACTGAGATAATCAATAATAAAAAGATCATTATTGTTATATTTTTAGACTTAAAGAGAGCCTTTGAAACTGTAAATGTCTCTCTGCTTCTGAGAAAACTCGAGAAATTTGGCATTAAGGAAAATGCGCTGAAATGGTTTGAAAGCTATCTTTCTGGTAGGTCTCAAATAGTTAAATATAATAATACATTTTCTGGCAGCAACGACATACATTATGGAGTCCCTCAAGGAAGTGCTCTAGGACCAATATTATTCATTTTGTTCATCAATGACATAGTACACCATGTTCAAAATTGCAAAATAAAATTGTTTGCGGATGATACTATGATCTATTGCGAAGGAGATGTAGAGGATATTCAGAGTACTATATCATTAATAAATCAAGATTTGAGAAATTTGTCCATATGGCTGAATGACAATGGTTTGAAATTGAACATAAATAAAACCAAATACATGGTAATTTCAAATAAATATAACTTGAACAAATTGAAAAATGTAACATCCAGCCACCATTTATTGATTGATAATAATGTAATTGAAGAAGCAAAACATTTCAAGTACCTGGGCTTCATGATAGATAATGAACTGAATCTTAAATCACATTGTGAGTATATTAAGAAGAAAATGGCAAGAAAAATTAATTTCCTATATAGATTGAATAATAAGGTATCATCTTTTACTAAGTTGACTATATATAAAACCATAATATCTCCTCATCTTGATTTCTGTGGAACATTCATATACCTGATGAATAATGAACAAATTGATACATTACAAAAAGTACAAAATCGTGCTATGAGAGCCATTCTATTATGTAGAAAACGAACATCAATAGCTTACATGTTGGAATCCTTGAATTTATTGAATGTTCGACAGAGAGCTGCTTATAATATGCTCAAGTTTGTGTATAAACTCAAGTCAGGATGCTTACCAACCTATCTAACTGAAGAAATGACTTATCTCCAAGAAATACATAATCACAATACCAGATCACATGCTTCCAATGATTTCTATATTAATATTGCTAATGCTAAAACAGTGTTCATCAAAGGCTCACAGCTTTACAACTCATTACCAAGAGGATTGAAAGAATACTCGTCATTTACAGAATTAAAAAGCCAGTGTGTAAAATATATAAAAGGTTTACAACCCATCATTGTAATTTTACAACTCATTACCAAGAGGATTGAAAGAATACTCGTCATTTACAGAATTAAAAAGCCAGTGTGTAAAATATATAAAAGGTTTACAACCCATCATTGTAATATCTCTTCTTGTATTATTTCGATTTTATACTGCTAATTTAACTTGTTCGTGCATTGTATTTTGTGTTCTGTACTTTATTTATGATATTTTATTTATACTATACTATTTTATTTATACATTTATACTACTATTTTATTTATACTATTTATAATTGAGAGCTGATGCTAATAAAGATTATTATTATTATTGTCGCCTGGGGACATGCAACAGACTGTGATAGAATATTCCGACACCAACGGAAAGCAATTAGAATATTAGACAATATCGACTACAGAGATGAATGCCGAAATTAATTCGTTACATTAAAAATACTAACCTTTCCTTCTCTCTATATCACGGAAAATTTAATAAAAAATAATCTATCTCAATATGAAAGTTTTGAAAATGTGCACGACCACAACACTAGGCATAAAAATAATTTGAGTACAAATTACTGCCGCTTAAAAATATGTCAAAATGGACCAAATTTTTGGGCTGTGAAATTTTACAATAAACCACCACAAAAAATAAGATCTCTACCGAATAATATATTCAATTATTCTACCGAATAATATATAAAAAACGCCTTCTTTAGCACTGAAGAATTCCTGCACTGTGATATAAGTTCTTTAACCATATAGACATTTGTTCTATAATTTCCAATTTTAAATTTTACTGCTTTGTTTTTAAATGTGTATGACGTCATAACTCAAGGGTACTGTATAAGATATAAATATTTTCTATATAAAAACCTTGTTTTTTTGAATTGTAAGCATCTTTTGTTTATGTAAATATTATAAGGTGCCTGACATATGTTAATTTATTAATATGTATGTATTGACTTGTGTAAATACTGTTGAATGTATAAAACACCAATACATTATCTATCCAATACATTATCTATCATTAACTTACATACAACAATACATTTTCTATCATTAACTTAGTTTATTTTCACAATTTTTGAATTTATTACCAATGCTTATGATATCTTCAATATAATAATGTTATCGAAACATTAGATTTTTGCTGTACGAGTATCGGGAGGATAATTTATATTCTGAATTCTTTTCCCGACGATTACTGCCATTCGGTCAATGCCAGAATTAGAGCTTTCGTAAAAACTGACATACTAACAGAAAAAAATACTCCAATCTCAACCTGGACTTAAACCCAGAGATTCGGTGGGCAACCGCAAATCAACGAGCTCCCGTTAATGGGTCTCAGCACTCAAGAACAACGAGCTAGATGTGATACATCAGTTTATATATATCACATATGCAATACCAAACTTCTTGAATTACTCTACCCTCTCAACAATTGTTACAGTTGGAAGAGTAAGTGTACAGTAACTATAATAGAACCAATAAATCGTGAAAGTCACGGGACTGGGACATTTTACACTTATGCGATTAAATTATTTTCACAGCTGAATCGCACTTTTAATGAAATATTTATAATGCACGAGATAAAATCAGCTAGGCGTTTCGCCAACCTGATAAACCCAAACGATTATGAACACAGTAGGGAAAATATACAGAACAGTCAATATGGTTATAAAGGTGTCTTAATGACACAATCAAATCAACAGGTTATCAAAGGTTTATACACAATGTTTCAATTAAGGTTACCTCACTACTTAAACAAAGTTTTTGCATAAATGCTCATGCTTTACAGAAAACTATTTTCTTTGATAGTCGCAACTCGCAGAACGATTTCTATCACTTGTTCTGGAGAATAAAAAAAAACTTGTTCTCGGAACGGAAGCCAAAAGGATTCGCTTCCTGACGGGAAGTAAAGAGTGCTTGTGCTCAACACGAAAGTAAAGAGAGGGATCCTAATTAAATCTTGGCTTTTATATCCACCGGATTCAAACGAAATATAGGTCAAAAACCGTATAAAGAAAGACGCTTTTTTTCATGATTCACATAAGAACTGGACCAAAAAGCAGTTTATTTTTTTGTCTTCTTATGAAAAAGCATACTACGTTTTTACTAATCTGAATTTAGCTTTTTCTAACCTCATAGTAAAAACAGTCAGAAAAGTCTTTTGGTCTTTTTGTGGTGCAAAAAGGCATCAGCACTATCTCTAGCTCGGTTTTGTGATTGTTCCAGTAGCTTTGTCTATCTACACTTATTTTCTAAACGGGCATTATTTTGTTGCCAGACCATAATTAATATTAAATCCCCAAATAGGCAGGGAAGTACCAAGGTTATTTCAAACTTTTGGTTAGCCTTTCTTAGTAACGGAGCTTGGAAAAAATACTTCTTTACACCACACCCTTCTCCACTGCCAGCATAGCCGCAAATACCCACCTGTTAATTGGGCTATTTGGATCAGCAGATGAGTCGTGGCCTTTTGGAATTAGGAAGGTTGCAATAGTTTACCATTTTACAATCAGAATCAGGACATCACAAACATCATTGACATATACTATGAAAAGTATTAGGCCATTAATGCTGCTCTGAGGTACACCTATTTTAATGTCAGTTACTTTTGATGTCACAGTTACTTATCTTTCTGAACGATACTATTCACTTTCTATTACAAAGGTATTATTTGAATCAATCCAATGGCTTACCCCAAACCCCATCAGTCGCTAGTTTATGCAGTAACATATCGTGGTCAGAGCGGTCATAGGCTTTCCATAAATCTAGGGGAAGCCTGAAGCTATATTCTTTTTTTCTGAAGCATTCAATATATGCTGGACAAACTGGAAAACAGCTGTTGTTGTTGATTTGCCCTTATGATACCCATATTGGGCATCACTCAGTAGTTCACTCATAACGAAAAACATTGCCGTTTCGAATACTTTCGAAAAGGAAGATGAAAGGCTTATAGGTCTGTAATTACATATTTCGTTGAGATCACCCTTCTTTTTGTACATTTGTTTTACTATTGCAATTTTTAATTTTTCGGGGAAATTGCCATATTGCAAAGATTTATTCAATATGTACATTAAAACTTTTGATATGTGTATTACGCTTAATTTTATTATTCGAGTTGGGATTTGATCATCTTTACTACTCATCTTATTTTTTAAATTCTTCTACAACTCTACTACTTCTTTCTCCATGATTGATTCTACAAACATAGATTACAAAAAGAATGTTTTATGAATCTATTTTTACCTTTAGAATTTCAATTGCATGTGTTAAAAAAACTGTACCGTTCAGCAATGTCTTCTACAAACATTGATATGATGTCTTTTCTTTCTTTCTTTCTTTTAGTTGGTTTATCTTCATATTTACAATGCTCAGTCATACAGAAAACTTGACAACTGTTAATTTTTTTCAAAAATCTAGCCCGCTTCTAATAGACTACAAGTTTTGATGCACTATGGTTAAAAAAATATTATTTTGATCTTTGATAGTAGGATCCATAGAGATAAATGTATGCTCCAGGTTAAGCACATGCTGTTATATGATCAGGAAACTCAGAGGCTCTATTTCATTTGATGTCCTGAAATTACTGTATTTTGGGCTTGTTCAATCAGTATTACAATGTGGATTAGTATTCTGGTGTTCATCTTCACATGCCGATAAGTCTTCCAGTGTACAGAAAAAAAGATTGAAAACAATGTTTAATGTCCATCATGTAGAGACTTATTTAAAAGAGCACACATACTAACATTACCTAACTTATATTTTTTGAACCATTTTCTATATAAAAGACAACGAAAACAGGTTCAAGAAGAATGAGGACTTGCACTCGCATAATACTTGAATTAATGGATATATTCATCCGAATTATTCTCAACTACAAAATTTCCAAAATTCAGTACATAGGAGTTAAACTATATAACAAGTTCAAATGTATATGTGATGAATAATATACATGTCACATTTCCTTCAGAACCCAACTTTTTTCAACTGAACAAATTTTTTATAACATAGAGAAGTTCCTCATCTTTTTCAATGTATTTTAACCATATTTTATATTTGTATTCCTTGTTCTATATTTGTGTTTTTTTTCTCTTATGACTAGTCCGATAAATATGCATTTGTTTCAAGTTTTTATTAATTAAACTAATTTGTATGTTTTTGTGGTGAATAAACTGAATCTGTATCATCCCAATCCTCCCTTTTTTTATGATTAACCCATAAATTGGTCCAGCATCTTTAAACCAAATGAGTTATATATCCTGACACGAGGATCGACTGATAAGTAGGTAAGTTGCAGACTCAAGACTGTGCATAGTGAGCAGCGCAGGGACGGACTACCTGGTTATTGATGATATATCTTCGGAAAATTACGATCGAATTTAACTTAGGTAAGTTTTTTTGATCGTTCTATAAACTCTGACAAATATATAACTCAGTAACAATTTACTTCTAAAATATATGGCGCACTTCACTGCACTCATAAAACTAGTGTTTCTGAGAACTTCACTTATGAATGAATAGCAGCTAATTTTCTTCGGCAATGCCTTGCCTCTTATAAAGATCATTAGCACCCAGAAAATGCATAAAGATCGCTTCTCATTCATTCTCGGGATTCCACAATTGTCGGTATTTTCTGGAATTTTTGTTGTGTAAGCCAGGAGTCAGTCAAACATGCAGAGGCATAGTGTATTTGTTTTCGTTAACAATACCAATAAGATATTCAGGGCATGTAAAATTGTTTCATATAAAAGTTCACTATACCAGTAATACAGACAAAGTAGTAATACAAACAAATTATTTATATGTAATACCAGAACTTTAATCTGATAATTGAAAATAAATATAATTTGCTGTTCAAAGTTATGGCACTAATCAAATTGCATTTATTATTTATTTGTTAATATTTGATAATGTTCAAATTATTTTGAAAAATAATAATTGTTGATTACTTCAAATTTATTGTTCAACACATAGTTATTACATATATGTTTATTAATGTTATATTATGGGAGTACAGATAATCCTTTCCCTAAATAAAGTTATTTTATATTGGGCTTCAAGAAATATTTTTTCTTAACTTTTGAGAAACCTGGAATTCCAATATAGCATTTTATAAATATGATTACAGCCTGAAATCTACCCTACCATTTATAGACTATCTGAATGGTATAATACAGATAATGAAAAACAAAAGTATTTGATAGTATTTACAAAATATATTTAAATATCACTCAAAAATTATTTTATGAAAGCCACTCACTAAGCAATTTGTGGTCGCCTGAAGTAAACAATACCTGCCAAAATTGCTGTCAGCATTGTGATTAAATACAAATCCCAGTTTGATCCCAAAGTTTGGTTGAAGTGGATTAGATGATGAAGCGGGCTCTGTAACAAGAACTATAAAAACAACAGGGACTTAAACAAGATGAAAAATTCTAGATATATAATTTTTTCAACCAACTATTTTATATAAAAATAACCTGAAATAATTATGGGATTGAACAACTTTGAAACATTTTTCCAAATATATTCATATTATTAGTCACCAACTTCAAACCAAACATATCAGAACTAAAACAATAATAATAATAACAATTCATTTAACAAAATATATAATTTTATGATAAAAAAAAGTTAAGAAACTAGAAGGCAAAGCAAGTTATACTTGGAAAGGTAAGCAAGTGCTGAAAATTATAAAGTCAGAAAAATAAATTAAAATAAATGTAAGTGATTTTCTTAATCATAATTTGCCACACGTTTACAAATGATTTGTGAGCTACGGTAAAATGCATGATAAAGGAATACTTTATAATAATTTGAGTTCAGTTTGATGTCGCGCAAGGTGTAGTCGCATTCTCAACTGCTCCTAAACAAAACAAAATCAGCCATTTTGAAGTGGTGAAATTCTGCCCGTAGGTCCACAATATTTACTTGATATATACCTAGTAAAATGTCAACAAGAAGCAAATTAGATATAAATAATATAAAAAAAAGATTCTATCAATGAATTATTCCAAGACGCTGATATCTAACAACGTATGTGTGTATATATATATATATATATATATATATATATATAATAATAAATGTACTTTATTGAATCAATTTGATCCAAAAGGCTATCGACCGAGGTCCTTCTGCCCATATATATATATATATATATATATATATATATATATATATATATATATATATATATATATATATATGTTATATCAGAATCCTGAATGGTCCCATTGTCCCAAGATTGCACAATATTGCATCATCTTCTACGCCGTATCTTTTTCTACGCAGTTCGACAGGAAACCAGTCAACACATCTCAAGGTGCCCTAGATGAACGACGCCATGCACCGTCAGCACTCCATAGTCTATAAAGGAGGATCCCAGACTCCAGGAGAGCATTCATTGATATTCATTGACGATTCATGATCAATCCTTAGTACTCATTGAATCCGATACATATTGTGTTGTATATATATTCATCCCAGTTATTCATACTGCGGATTATTTGTAATTATTAAAAATAAAGTTCTTTTTTTAAAAAGACGTATAAGTGAAAAACCCCATAACAAATTGGCGCAGTCGGTAGGAGACACGACATCAAAGAAAACAACGAAGAAAGAAACCATCGAACCACCAATGAAGAAAGAAACCTTCAACGAAGAAAGAAACCATCAAAGAAGAAAGAAACCATCAAAGAAGGATTTATTGTGAGTTGTGTTTACAAGAAATAAAAAAATTACTTCGATTAGATCATTTGAATGAAGAAGAGAGAGAATTAATTACCAACCTTATGCCTAGACCCTGGCAGTCGATTATCCAGATGGCGTTTAAAATTAGAAGAATATCAATTCAATGTAATTTATAGAACAGGTAGAATACATAAAAATGCCGACGCATTATCTAGAATCAAAATAAATCATTTCAATGAATGTACGAAATTTCATTCAAAAATAGTAGCCATTGATAATGAAAATGATGAACCAGAAATTTCAGACACAGAAACTGAAATTTCCCCAGAAACAATACTAGAAGAAATATCAAACTTCTCCAGACTTTTCAAAACGAAATCGATGATAGAATATTCTAAATTTGAATTTCCAACAATATGGATAAAGCTCATAAAGACATTATAATTTTTCCCCAGAGAAATAAACTACAAACTTACATGACAAAATTTTTGAAGATATATTCGAAGAAGAACCGAATTTTCAATATAATAAAATAAATGTTTTGACAAGTAAAACAGTCAAGAATAGAAAATACTATATTATACCAGTACCTTACGATCCAGAAAACGCGATTGAATATATGTTCAGTTCATTATATAAAAAAAAATTTCCAATCGGAATTTTTACATTTTATCAGATAAGAAGAAATAAATTTCTAATTGTCAAATGTTGTAAAACAAAAATACCAATAATACTTGATCAATTTCATAGTGGAAAAAGTAATTTACACCGTGGAATTAACGAAATAATTCGACGAATCAGACAGAAATATAATTGGACAGGAATGACCAAAGATGTTGAAAAATTAAGAGAATGTGACACATGTCAGAAAACAAAAATTTATCGGAAAAACTTAGAAAATCCCTTAGTAATTACGGAAACACCTAAGACTCCTTTTGAGAGAATAAACATTGATATATTAGAAATACCAGTAAAAAACTATATGTTAACGATAAGATGCGAATCAACTAAATTCACGCAAACATATCCATTAGAGGATAAAACATCAAAATCAGTTGTAAACACTTTACTCCTTTACTTCCAACATTTCGGAACCCCTCTCAGAATACATGCAGATTCAGGAAGAGAATTTAATAGTAGTTTATTGAAAGACTTATGCCTATTATATGATATAAAACTCACTTTTTCTAGTGTAGATCATCCCCAATCAAATGGCTCGCTAGAAAGATTTCACGCAACTTTATCTGAAATGATTAGAGCTCATAAAACAGAGAACCCAGATGAACATCCTTTTACAATTTTACCCTATGCAGTGATTTGCTACAATAATTCCAAAAACGCATCACATGGATTCAGCCCATATGAATTAGTTTTCGGATATACTTCAAGTAGACCCCCCGAAGTATTATATAATCAAAAAGAATTAATGACAAAGTACATAAGAGACTTGAACAACAGAATGGAATATTGAAAAGGGAAACATTCTCAATTAAATATTGATAGAAAGATTTTTCTGTGAATTGAAAAATCCACAATTAAAATGAAGTTATTTTTTGTGAATGTCTAACAGAAAAAAACTACTTCCCCGGCTAAAGCCACGCTGGACATTGAACTACATCTGATAGATATTCTGAAAAGGCCCTAACTCGAAAGAAAAAATCTGAAATTGAAAATTTGCATTTTCATTCAGATAGTAATTTGATTTTCTATTCCAGTCTTAATTAAGAACTCATAAAGATGAATGAGGCAAAGAAGAATGTTTTCCAAAAGAGAGTACTCACCAGAAATCATTCGTAACATCTGATTTTATGAACATCCTGTTTATATTTTCAACAAATCAGAATGGAATACTTTTATAAAATAGCTCGCGAAAAGATTCACAGGAAAAAGGAAAAAGCCAAAATCCGATTTGATGAAAAATTACATCATGAACCTATCACATACAATATTGGAGATAAAGTATTTGTGAAAGAATCTCAAATACAGAATAAACTAGAAAATAAATTTAATGGCCCATTTGAAATCTTAGAAGTTTACCAAAACTCAGCCCTTCTCAAAAACCCAGAAACGAATTACACTACTAAAGTCAATTTTGATCGATTGAAACCCTATTTTGTTTCAGATCAATAATGGAGTATCATTTATTAATAATAATTCTAGCAGTTCAACTTGCCAACGCCCAGTATAACATCTCACCTATAAACAACTCGATAGGAGTTTACTATCATGAACAAGGTGACATGGAAATAAGTTATGAAAAATGGACATTATTAGTTTATAAGGATATCGCTCCAATCGAAGTCGCGATAGATCATAATAATAAGATATTAGAAGAACTTGTACATCTCGTAGAAACAAATCACCCTAGAATGCAATATTTCAATTCTGAAATAAACTCACATATAAGCTTATTAAGTAAGATAAGTGCACAAATAGATTTAAAATATAATGAAATCAGAATGGATTCAAATGAATATGATAAGAGATACAAAAGAGGTATTCTCAACGGAATAGGCTCGATAGGGAAAGCAATCACAGGTAATTTCATGCCAGTGACGGAGAATATTTTGATGACTGTATAAATAAAATATACAAAGATGAACACCAAATTGAAAATTTGCTCAAAAACCAAATTTCAGTAACAACTTCAGTTATAAAAGAATTCAATACAACTATTCAGCAATTGCAAATAGATGAAAAAACTTTTAATGAAGATATAAAGAAAATTGAAACATGGATTTATGATTTAACAGATGAATTAGCAATACTCAATGCAAAGTTGAAAGCTATCGAAATCTCTGAACAATTGTTAGAAAGTTATACTTTTCTGGAAGATGAATTGAATGATATTTTGAATGCAATAGCTTTTGCAAGACTCAATATTATTCATACATCAATTATAAGACCGAATGATTTAATAACATCTCTTCGAGACATTTCTCAAACAACTCAAAAGAATAATCTTCCCTTACCAATAAAAATGTATCAATATCCAAATATTTAATTATTGAACTACAAGCTTTTCAAGCAGATTCGAGAATAATTTTTATATTAAAGATTCCCCTAGTCGAACCAGAAATCTATACCATTTACCGAGTGTATGCCATTCCTATCCTAGATAATAGAACTGAATTACATCACATTTTATCTACATCTCATAATTTCATTGCAAAAGACGATGATTCGATGTTGTATGTTGCTTTTCAGAACCTTGAAAAATGTAAACAATTATTTTTTAATTTTCAAATCTGTGAAAATGTAGTTTCATATCCAATTGACAGTTATTCATTATGTGAAGCACAAATTTTAAGACCACTCTTAGAACTTCCAAAAATGTTCAGTTTCCCTATTATTTGCAAAGGACTACAATGTTTTTGAAATTCAATCAAATACATGGTTAATTACCTTATCAGATCCCTTAATTATAACTATTAATTGTCAAAAAGGAGATGTATCAACTCAAGTAATAAAAACTAATTCAATTTTGAAATTACAACCTCAATGCAATGCATATATTGGAAATACAAGAGTACATGCAAAATCTCTCATGTCTCAAGAACAAAATGTTACATATAGAACACTTCCAATTTTGATACCTTATCAATGTTGCAATAATTTAAAGAAAAAGAAAAGCTACCCGAGCTAAAACCTTTGAAATTAAGCAAATTAAATGTTGACAATCTGAATATTGCCCAACATAAATTAACTCAATATGATGAAGAATTAGACAAAATAATGAATGAACCATTTGTGAAAAAACATATTTCATGGTTTACATATTTCACTATTACCATAATTATTTGTATTGTTTCACTATACATATTTTGTAAGTGCAAATAGACGTTCTATGAAAATTGGTATAATGACCTCAAGCATGAACGATCAGCCTCCACAACCTCCAAGACCGGGAATAGCATTCTCATCCTTCAGAAGCTTACTACCCTCGAGGAGAAGACCAAGCATTCATCTTCAAGAACCAATTGAAGAGAAACAAATCGAATTGAATTCCAATGCATCCTCAAAATCATATGCCTGATGAAAGTTGCCGCATCGCATCAACGTTCTTTTCAAGAGGGAAGTTGTTATATCAGAATCCTGAATGGCCCCATTGTCCCAAGATTGCATCATCTTCTACGCTGTATCTTTTTCAACGCAGTTCGACAGGAAACCAGTCAACACATCTCAAGGTGCCCTAGATGAACGACGCCATGCACCGTCAGCACTCCATAGTCTATAAAGGAGGATCCCAGACTCCAGGAGAGCATTCATTGATATTCATTGACAATTCATGATCAATCCTTAGTACTTATTGAATCCAATACATATTGTATTGTATAAATATTCATCCCAGTTATTCATACTGCGGATTATTTGTAATTAATAAAAATAAAGTTCTTTTTTAAAAAAGACGTATAAGTGAAAAACCCCATATATATATATATAAAATAAAAAATTAAAAAACGAATCAAGTCATTTTCGAAAATTTTTCCACAAATTCTGTAAGATCTCCAAGATGGAGATATAATAAGCTGCTTCAGAGTTGGAATTTCGACCGATACTAAGATAAAACCTAGACCTATTATAATGAAATTTCGAGAACCGCTGAAAAAAGTCAAGTTATTCCAAATTGCGAAAAACTTGGACAACAAATCTATATTCAACGCTGAGGTTGTAACTTATAATAGAAGAATGCTCCTAAAGTCAGCGAAAACAGCACTTCCAGGCAAAAAAATATGGACCTTCAATGGCCAGATCTTTATCAAAATTAACGATATCAATAGGAAGATTTTTCATCAACGCAAGATATTCAGCAGTACGCTCAATAAAATACAATGAATGATAAACTAACCTTTTACTTTATGAAGATGATTTTATTTATAACACACTTTGAATAATAGCTATTGATAATATATACAAAATAATATGACACTATAGGAACACGTTGAGGACTTAGTTTATACCTAGTTTATATACTCTTTCTATAGACTGTACTTGTAAATTAATATATTATTACATTCTATCTTTTTTTTCTGTTAAAGAATTCATATTAATTATTTAGTGCCCTATTATGTTAGACTTTTTGGATTCTCTAGAAAATTATGAGAAAAGGAAAATAAAAACAACCTATCTTTGATTTCCAATACACATCTAATTTTTTTCTCTTCAACATAAGAAGTTTGAGGAAAAACTTCTACTCTATATTGAAATATTCCAACATAACGTTGATATACACGTATTATCTGAATCTTGGATGATTTTGAAGATTTTAGTATACCGGGATATATTATAATGAATCGCAATTCAACCAAAATGATGAGGTTGAGGTCTATGTAAGAAGCGAAATGACTGCCGATGTAATGATTATCAACTTAACGGAAACTAAATTAATCAAAATGAGCTTTGTTTTCAACAATTCATACACCATGCTACAACATACAGACCACCCACCACAAATGTGGATATTTTATAAAATATATTGAAAATTATATGAATACTGTCGTAGCATAAGATATATATATATATATATATATATGAAAAAGAGTAATATCGAGGGGACTGTTGAAAACAAAATGGAAGGAATTTAATGGACAAAGCCCTCAGAGAAAAGTGCTAACCGTAGACACGTGTTTCGGGCTCTCGGCCCTCATCAGTACGGTGGAGAAGTGCAAGGATGGACAACACTTGCTAGAAAACGACAAATCAACGGAGTCAACAAACAGAAGCCAGCCGCTCATTTGTGATTTCGGTCAGCAGACCCTGAATTCCACCGTACTGATGAGGGCCGAGAGCCCGAAACACGTGTCTACGGTTAGCACTTTTCTCTGAGGGCTATGTCCATTAAATTCCTTCCATTTTGTTTTCAACAGTCCCCTCAATATTACTCTTTTTCATATTTATATTCCTGGACTCGGATGTCACGCAGGTAGCTATAGCTGCCTCCGTGGTGACGTTGGTTGGTGCCCTGGAATTCAGGGTCTGCTGACCGAAATCACAAATGAGCGGCTGGCTTCTGTTTGTTGACTCCGTTGATTTGTCGTTTTCTACCAAGTGTTGTCCATCCTTGCACTTCTCCACCGTACTGATGAGGGCCGAGAGCCCGAAACACGTGTCTACGGTTAGCACTTTTCTCTGAGGGCTATGTCCATTAAATTCCTTCCATTTTATATATATATATATATATATATATATATATATAAGCATAAGATATATATATATATATAATAATAATAATAAATCGACTTTATTTAACAAATGTACATGCATTTGCCCTGGAAAGGCGAAGATTAGCTAATAGCTACTCTTGAACTCTTAACCTTTTCAGTTTACAAAAAAAAAAAGGTAATACAAAAATGAAAATAATAAAATATAAAAGATAATAAAAAGAGAAAGCATTTACAATGTTAATAATATTGATATAAGTAAACAATTTGGTAAGTTTTGTAATCAAGAAAGAGAGAAAAAATATGTAGCAATGTGACTAGTCTTGTTGGTTCAGCAGTTCATTTTTAGCGACTTTCTTATATCTATTCAGTGGAGTTGATAATTCTGGTTTAAAGGAATTAAAAAGTTTTACTGCATTATAAGTAACTACGTTCAAACAAAGCTGTCCGGTGGTGTGGCATGTTAAGTATCTGTGAATGTCTGGTATTAAAATTGTGTAAATTGTTTCTGAATACTAGTTTGTCAAGAAGGTATGGTGAACTTTCAGTATTAAACAATCTATGCAAAAAAATGAGGAAATGGTGTTTAAATACATTAGAAATTTTGAGCCACTTCAACTGCAGGATGTATTGAGAAATGTGATTATATTTCCTTAGATTAAATATGAATCTGCAACAAGTATTTTGCACTCGTTGAAGTCGATTTTGAGTGCATTTATCAAGACATGGATAGTAGACAATGTTACAATAATTTAGAAGGGATTCTGAAAGTTTCTTCCTTGTTTTGAAATTTAAAATATGTTTACTAGCATAAAGTAACCGAGTGCGCATATAACATCTACGTAATAAAAGATTTACATGATTCTTGAATCTAAGAAAAGTGTCTAAGGTCAATCCTAAATTTTTTGCACTATAAGAGATGACTAAACGTGTATTGTTTAGAGTAATATTCATATTATTCACAATGTTAAGCCTTAAGTTTTTATTTCCAAATAAAAGGACCACTGTTTTAGAAGGATTGATTGTTGTTGTTGTGTTTATTAAAATAGTCAACAATCCGTTGAAGATCGCTATTTATAGTTTCAGATGCTGTAATGTATGATGTAGGATCAAAGAAATGGATTATTTGTGTATCATCCGCATAAAGTTGAATTTCACTAGTATTTACAATTTTCGGTAAGTCTGATGTATACAGTAAAAATAATAGAGGACCTAGGATAGATCCCTGGGGAACTCCAGAGACTATTTTTTTCGAGTTTGAGAATTTGTTATCAATGCACACTCGTTGTGTGCGATTCCATAAATACGATTTGAAAAAAGATAGTGCAGTTGTATTAAATCCATATGTTAATTTGGAGATTAGTAAGGTGTGATCAATCAGATCGAATGCTTTGGAATAATCCAAGGTAACTAGAACAGCAGCAAGTTTTTTATCTAAGGCTCCAATTATATTATCTGTTAAATTTAAGAGTGCAGTAGTTGTACTATGACATTTTCTAAATCCGGATTGTTGAACAGGTAATATGCTATTAGTTAAATAGATAGATGGATAGATTTTTATTTTATCATGTTATGTATGCAATACATTTATGACAAGTCCAAATGATATACAATTTTTAGTAAATATAATAAATGAGTAACAGCTAAATAAGGTGTAGATATGACGGTAATGTACGGTTAAAAATGTAAAGATAAAAGAATAATGTCTAGATAAACAATTATAAAGACAATGAATAATACGTATAGTGTAAAAACGGGAACACAAGCGTAAAATAGCAGGTCATAAACCAGTTTACATAGAGTAATATAATATTTTTATAAACATGTGATTTTATATAAACCAGATAATTTTTTGTTAGTATACACAAACAAGCTGTTATAACAAAGTCATTTATGTTGAAAAGGGAAACATTCTCAACATGAATACCCCACAAGAGGTTATCTTGACGATGGAAGATAGTGACTAAAGTTTATCTTTCAGTCGCAGATGATTCCACATCTGATTTTATGAACATCCTGTTTATAATTTCAACAAATCAAAGTCATTTACTTGAATATATACTGCTCTTTCGAGTATTTTGGAAATCACAGGAAGTAAGCTAATTGGTCTCAAATCATGAACATGATTAGGTGGTGAAGTTTTTGGAATTGGAATTATGATCGACTCACGCCATTTTTTAGGAAAATAACCACATTCCAAGCAACAGTTTACTATATGGGTAATATGGTTAGGGATAATAGGCAAGCATAATTTCACCATGTGGAGTGTGATACCATCATTTCCAGCAGCATTTGATTTTATATTATTTATTATTTGTAGGATCTTATTTTGATCAATAAACGATAGATTGAAAATATTATCACTATACCTATTATTTGAGTAGAACTCGCATGAGTTGGCGCAGTTATTTGAATTATCAAAAATACTTATAAAGTAATCATTAATTTCGTTTGGTTCTCGCAAGGTATCAGGTAGCTCACTGTTACATTTAGAGGTTTCGATATTCAAATTGCTCAGACCTTTCCATAATTTTTTATCATCTTTTTCATTTTCTAATTTTGTTAGATACGCTGATACATAGCAGACATAAACATCAATTTACTCGATACCGACTCCCTTATTGTTAATAAATGTATATGCCTGATGGCAGAGCTAGGTTATTATTCCTATATAACGAAACCTACGAGGGAATCTCATAACTCTTCTTCTATTATAGATCACATATTTGTTAAGATTTCCAACAAGGCTAAAAGCAATGACAATAAACTAAGCTCTTACATCTTCAAAACAAACCTAACCGATCACTATACAGTACTTTTATTCATTGCTCTTAACAGCGGTAATAAAATAAACACAAAAGTCACAAATGAAATCAACATTATAAATTATAAAAAATTGACTATTTTATTCGAGAATGAAAACTGGCAATCTGTCTTTGAATCTCAGGAACCAAAAGATGCCTATATGCTTCTCAATAATAAAATAAAAGAATTTATGCAACTCGGCACCCAGGTGAAAATAAAAAAACTCAAAAATAATATTAAACTAAAACCATGGATAACTTAAGGGCTACTGAATTCCCAGACCTCTGAATAGACACTATACTGAAGAAAATTGCCAAGTATATAAAAACTATAGAAATTTTCTGAATAATTTGGTCAAGATTACCAAACAATAATATTAAAAAAAAAAAATTAAAACTCCCAAAACATATAAATGAAATAACAAGTAAAAAAAGTCAAAACACTATGGAAATTATTATTATTATTATTGATGAGGAAAACAAAGAAATTGCTTGGGATGAAGAAACTGCGAACCATTTTAATGAATTCTTCACAAGTATTAAAACAAAAATGGCAAATAAATTTAAAAAATCCACAACTCTACATGATCCCTGTGTCACACAGACCAAAAACACTCGAGATGCTATGTTTCTCCATCCTATAACAAAAAATGAACTAATAAAAATTATCTCAGAATTAAAAATAACTAATAAAAACCTTTATAAAGACAAGCTTTTATTCAAGCCGTGTACTAAAACAAGACAAGCTTTTATTTAAGCGGTGTACTAAAACGTATAAAATAAGTTTAAGTCAATGACAATGATTTAATTATTTTTTGATGAATTATTTGGTTTCAAAAAGCTTGTTGTCTGAAATGCCCATGAAAGTAGGTACCAATTAATTTGATTGGGCAGTGATTGATTGGTAAATAAGAACTTGTCAAAGTATTTAATTTTTACAAAGTATTCATAAAAGTAAGTACCAATTAATTTCATTGGACAATGATTGGTTGGTAAGTAACAACTTGTCCAAGTATTAATTTTATTACAATTCGCGCAACAAGCTTTTTAAAACCAAATAATTCAAAAAAAAATAATTAAATCATTGTCAGCGATGACATAAACTTAATTTTATACATTTTAGTACATGGCTTATATAAAAGCTTGTCTTTAAAAAGGTTTTTTATTAGTCAATTTATTTTTTGCTTTTTAGTTAGTTCGCCTTAATCTGTTCATTTCTAATAGAGCATGATTATTACAAGGTCGCTTCCCTGTAAGTTTTGAGCTGGGAAAAATCATGTTCTCCAACCAAAAACTCCCACACACCAATTTTGAATATAATCTGACCATAATCACAAAACTCATGCGCCATCCTGAAATCGCCATCTTGAATTTATAGATTTTGACAAAAAATTCATAATCTCCGAACCTGAAAACCCCCACACACCAATTTTGAATAAAATATGACTATAATCAGAAAACTCGTCCTCCATCTTGTGGCCGCCATCATGATTTTATAAATTTTGACAAAAAATTCAAAATCTCCGACTGCGAAAACCGCCGCATACCAATTTTGAATCGAATCGGAACATAATCACAAAACTCGTCCTCCATCTTGAATTTATGAATTTCGACAAGAAATTCATAATCTTCGACCCCGAAAACCCCCGCATACTAATTTTGAATCGAATTGGACCATAATCACAAAACTCGTCCTCCATCTTGGGGCCGCCATCTTAAATTTATAAATTTTGACAAAAATTCCTAATCTTCGACCCCGAAAACCCCCACATACCAATTTTGAATCGAATCGGACCATAATCACCAAAATCGTCCGCCATCGTGAATTTATGATTGAAAAAAAACATAATCTTCGACCCCGAGAACCCCCACATACCAATTTTGTATAGTTGGATTTAACGGGAATAAAACTAATTTTTTATCACTGTCGTTTCGGAATTATTTTATTCCTTTTTCAAAGCTGAAATGACAATATTAACTTATTGTAACGAACCTAGGCCGGACCTGTCGCCTCGCGCGTTGCCGTCGACAGCGATGAGGTCATCCCCGGAGATGTTCGAGAACAGTCCAGTCGCTCTGCCGCGGAGAGCAATGGTCGATATTGGAAACGATTGGAACATGCTGGCCGCCAACTGCCGGAATTCGAAAGAACGGGAATTCTGTGACGGAGATAAATAGGTAGCCCTCAAGATGGCACGGACAGTCTGAACGAGCCCATACGATCGAGCTATACAGTGGCGTAATATAAATTAAGTTGAAGATTTAGGTGTGAAATAAATTATTAAAACCAAGTTAAGTTTATTTACGTTACAATTGGTGTCGGAAGTGAGATTTTGAAAATAAACAAGTGATCGTGGAGTGGATAGTCAGAAAAATAGATTGATAGACCTTTTTGTACGCCCAAAATAGACAGTGGCCCGGTTTTCGCGAAGTGGAGAATTGTGCGTGGGAATAAAAGTGATAACTGTTCGTAAACGAAAATAGACAGTGGCCCGGTTTTCGCGAAGTGGACAATTGTGCGTGGGAATATAAACTGATACACTTTCGCGTGAAACAGAAATAGACGTGGCCCGGTTCGCGAAGTGAATTTTTAACAAACTGATAAACTTTTTCGTGTGAAACAGACTGATACTTCGTCAAAGACAAAATGTGTTCAAGAAAAGTGCGCCTTGCGGACTTGAAGGTAGCGGAATTGAAACAGGAATTGGAGGAAAGGGAACTGGAAACAACGGGTAAAAAGCAAGTACTCCAGGAAAGACTTGCAGAAGGACTTATACAAGAAGGTGAGGACCCCGAAACATTTTTATTCGAAGTTCCCGGAGGTGATTTAAGTTTGGTAATGAATAAACTCGAAAGAAGAACTGCAACAAAATTCTATAAATCTGAAAGAGAAGCTTCAAGAAAATTCAAGAAGCCTGGAAGATAAGCTCCTAGAAAACACAGAAGGCCTAAAAACAGAACTCTGTGGTGTGGCGAATCGTCTAGAAAAAAGAATAGGAACCGTCGAGGCAGAGATGGACAAGATGAAGGAAACGATCAGTAAGCTGGAAAAACGAATTAATAGTGCGCCCCCCACAGAGATGGTTAACGAAAATGCAATGCTGGACTTGAGTTTGAACTTGGATAAAGTTCAAGAGGGTATAAAAGATGTCAAGGTCATTTCTGAAATAGGGAAGCTTTCCATGAAGCCGCCTCAATTCGACGGAAAAACTCCATGGGAAAATTACCGCCGACAGTTTGAAGCAGCGGCCAAAGCAAATGGATGGAATGCAGGGGAAAGAGCTGTAGCACTAACACTTGCATTACGTGGAGAAGCGACGAATATTCTACAAACTCTTACCGCCCAAGAACAGGAGGACTATGATCAGCTGATTAAACATCTAGAATTACGATATGGCCAGGCCCATTTGGAACACGTATACCACTCCCAACTGAAAAATCGCTGCCAGAAATCGGGCGAATCCTTACAAGAATTCGAAGCTGACATTGCACGCTTGGTTCGTCTCGCATATCCCGCCACACCGGAAAATGTAATGGAGCGATTAGCGGTTCAGGCATTCTTGGATGGACTCCGTGACCAAGAAACCAGACAAGCGTTGATATTAGCTCGTCCAACACATCTCGTAGACGCACTGGCACGCGCTTTGGAATTCGAAGCAGCAAAACAATGCTGCAAAAGCCAAACTAAAGTTCAAACGATTGAGGAAGACTCACAGGAGCCTGCTAACTTGGAAGCTGCCATAAGAAAAGTGATGAAGGAAGTGTTGCCTGAGAAAAGACAGATAAGATGCTGGAATTGTGGCAAAATTGGACATGTGCGTAGCAAATGTCCAACATTCATCGACTCCGATGCAGGAAAACTAAAGAAGGTCGACGAGAAGGGACAATCGTCGGCATGTGTCCGGCAAGCCCCGGTTAACAACGCATATGTCGCTATCCTTCAACGACAGAACAAAGGTGTCTTCGTAGACGGTCTCATCAATAACGAGCCTTGCACCATGCTGCTAGATACAGGTGCGACTAGGACAATTCTCGGGCCTTCCTTTGCCAGAACACCGGAACTGATTGAACCGACAACTTGGAAGCTACGCACAGCAACAGGGGAGCCAGTTACTGTATATGGCGAGCTACCGATTGAAATAATTTTGGGCAGCACTAAAGTGAAACATCAGGCACTTGTAGCGGACATCGAAGACGATGCAATCATCGGAATGGACATCATGAAGTCCAGAGGGTTTGAATTAGATTTCAAAGACGGCGTCCTACGTGTCAACGGAGAAGAGCTGGTGCTTCATGGGAGAAGTGAAGAGTTGATCCGTGTGTTGTTGGCTGAAGATGTAAGCGTACCTGAGAGGGCTGAAACCATTCTGGAGGCTCGCCTGGACGGGAGTGCGAGCAGTGGAGACGTGGTGATGTTCCAGCCCAAACTTCATGATGAGAAAATTGGACGAGGGATTGCACTAGGGAAGACCTTGTTGCGTGCTGACAAATTTGTGCCGGTAAGGGTCATGAATGTCAATTATTTTCCAGTGACCTTGAAGAAAGGAACAATATTGGGGCACTGCTCGTCAGTTTCCTCAGTGATCCGGAGTGTACGAGGTACGATTAGCCAACCCAACAACTCGCCCACAGAACTAGAAAAATTAGTTGCCATCTCTTCCAAAGACAAAACCAGCTCAACAGCCCAAACTAAGAGATTTAGTCAAAAAGTACCAAGACATCTTCGATACCGGACAAGGAAAAGGGGGTCGAACTAATGTGGTCCAGCACAAGATTGATACTGGGGGTGCCCGACCGATCCGGCAATCAGCAAGAAGACTTCCTCTTGCCAAGAAGGAAGAGGCTGACAAAATAGTCAGCGATATGGGAAAAGAAGGAGTTATCGAACCATCTGACAGTCCCTGGTCCTCTCCAGTCGTACTGGTGAAGAAAAAGGATGGATCGACACGCTTTTGTGTAGACTATCGCCAACTTAATAATGTCACGAAGAAGGACAGTTACCCTCTCCCGAGAATAGATGACACCCTAGACACGTTGGCTGGTTCCACGATTTTCTCGACCCTTGATCTGAAGAGTGGATACTGGCAAGTAGAACTGGCTCAGGAAGATCGAGAAAAGACTGCTTTTACCATCGGCTCAGGATTGTGGCAGTTTACCGTTATGCCATTCGAGCTCTGTAATGCTCCCGCCACATTCGAAAGATTGATGGAGACAGTGCTGAAAGGACTCTCATGGAACACGTGTCTAGTATATCTCGACGACATAATTGTGGTCGGCAGATCGTTCGAGGACCACGTAAAAAACTTGGAGGAAGTATTCCTGCGGCTGAGGAACTCCGGATTGAAGCTGAGCCCTAAGAAATGCCATCTGTTCCAAAAAGAAGTACGATACCTCGGCCACGTTGTCTCTGGGGAAGGAGTAGCAGTGGATGACCAGAAGATCAAAACTGTTAAGGATTGGCCCATCCCAAAAGACATTCACCAACTTCGAAGTTTCCTTGGTTTATGCACATACTATCGCCGATATGTGCTGGGATTCGCCAACATCGCTAAACCACTGACCAGGCTCACGGAGAGCCAAACAAAGTTCCAGTGGTCCGAAGAATGTCAAGACTCATTCAGGAAGCTGAAAGGAGCTTTGATCAACGCACCTGTACTGAGCTATCCCCTACCCAAAGGGAAATTCATTTTGGATACGGACGCCAGCAACGTGGGACTTGGAGCTGTCCTATCTCAGATCCAGGAGGGACAGGAGAAGGTCATTGGTTATTTCAGCAAGACGCTTAGCAAACCAGAGCGCAATTACTGTGTCACCAGGCGAGAGCTGTTAGCTGTTGTAAAGGGAGTGGAACACTTCTATAAGTACGTGTATGGAAGAAGATTCCTGTTGAGAACTGACCATGCAGCTCTCAAATGGCTCTTACAGTTCAAAAATCCTGAGGGTCAAGTAGCACGTTGGATCGAGAGACTCCAAGAATTCGATTTCGAGATCGAACATCGAGCCGGAACTAGCCATAAGAATGCAGATGCCTTGTCGCGAAGACCATGTCCAGATGATTGCTCACATTAAAATTTAACCGGGAAGAATCCAAAGACCAAGAGAGAACCCCGACCTTGGCTTAGTCGTCAGCTGGAAGAAGGGCAATCGAAGACCATCATGGCAGGAAGTCGCAGGTTACTCGCCGGCTGTTAAGTCCTATTGGGCACAATGGAACTCTCTTATTCTGGACAATGGGATCCTGAAACGTGTGTTGGAGGCCGATATTGGTGGGGAAGACAGACGCCAAATAATTGTTCCCAGGAACAGAAGAGAGGAAGTGCTGCGGGAAATCCATGATGGAGTCGCCGGAGGACATCTGGGAGTGACGAAGACCCTGCAGAAAGTGAGGCAACGGTTTTACTGGACCAATTGTCAAGCTGACGTCCAGGACTGGTGCAGAAAGTGCGCTGTATGCGCTGCTAGCAATGGACCTCGAATACGACCCAAGGCCCCGATGCGTCAGTACAACGTAGGCAGCCCGTTCGAGAGAATCGCCATTGACATCGCCGGCCCATTTCCCGTATCCGACCACGGGAATAAATACATCCTTGTGGCAATGGACTACTTCAGTAAGTGGGCGGAAGCCTATGCCCTGCCCAACCAGGAAGCCATCACCGTCGCCGACGTCTTGGTGAAAGAATGGATATGTCGATTCGGTATTCCAATGGAGCTGCACTCGGATCAAGGCAGAAATTTCGAATCCAACCTTTTCCAAGAAATATGTCTACTGCTGAACATCCGCAAGACAAGAACCACGGCCCTACATCCGCAGTCCGATGGAATGGTGGAACGGATGAACAGGACGATCAACCGCCTTGCCAAGGTTCCAAAGAAAAATGTCTACTGCTGAACATCCGCAAGGCAAGAACCACGGTCGTACAATAGAGGCCGAGACTGGGACCAGTATCTTCATTTGTTCCTGATGGCCTATCGATCCGCAGTACACGAGTCAACCGGTCAAACTCCTGCTAGTATTATAATGGGCCGAGAACTGCGACTGCCTTGTGACCTGAAGTTTGGGATACCGCCAGGACAAGACACTGCGGGAGAGGACTACGTCAGCAAACTTCGGCAGAGAATGGACGACATCCACGAACGAGTCCGGTTGAACATCCAGAGTGCCAGCGATAAAATGAAGAAGACCTATGACATCAAGGCCGACGCTGGAGGGTTTAAGGTTGATGACCTGGTTTGGCTGTACAACCCCAAACGTCGTCGTGGACTATCACCAAAGTTGCGGAACTCGTGGGAAGGCCCGTATAAAATCGTGAAAAGGATAAACGACCTTGTGTACCGAATCCATAAGCCACCCCGAGGGAAACCAAGGGTCGTCCATTTCAACAGGTTGGCCCCTTACGCTGGAAACCATGACCAAGTTCGCACCCTCAAGCCACCGGAGGATGATATGACGTTCGAGAAGTTTATGTCCTTGTATTCAAACGGGCAGAAAGTTCTACATGGGGTTACTAGAGAGGAGTCACGAGACCTTTTCGAGGTGCCTGCTGACTACGCACTAGTTACCAAGAGGCATTCCCAAGATAAACTGTCCTATGAAGATGTCTGGAAGAGTCTCACCAAACTAAGAGATACTATGGTGGACCAGAATCTGGTGGATCTAGCAATTCCAAAATTGTCCTGTGGTATTGATGGGTTGGACTGGAGAGTCATAAGAAGTATGCTGGAGGCGATATTCAGATCCAGCGGCGTCAAGATTTTGGTTTGCTGTAACCCTCTTCCACGACCGATCATGAAGACCGTGGAGTGTTACTTCCATCGAACTTCACGGTGCAGATATGGGGAGTCATGCAGATATCGTCACACTCCAAGGATGAAATTTCGGGACGAAATGTCTTTAAGAAGGGGGCAATGTAACGAACCTAGGCCGGACCTGTCGCCTCGCGCGTTGCCGTCGACAGCGATGAGGTCATCCCCGGAGATGTTCGAGAACAGTCCAGTCGCTCTGCCGCGGAGAGCAACGGTCGATATTGGAAACGATTGGAACATGCTGGCCGCCAACTGCCGGAATTCGAAAGATCGGGAATTCTGTGACGGAGATAAATAGGTAGCCCTCAAGATGGCACGGACAGTCTGAACGAGCCCATACGATCGAGCTATACAGTGGCGTAATATAAATTAAGTTGTAGATTTAGGTGTGAAATAAATTATTAAAACCAAGTTAAGTTTATTTACGTTACATTATAGATTGAAACGAAGAACAGATCTATGACCCACCTTTAAAACTAAGTTTTTCCTGCTCATGGATTCAACTAAAAAAATGTTGAGTAGTCAATACAAACTCTGGTCGATAAAAACACGTTGGCACAAATTACACATTAAAAACTTTAAAATTATATATAAACAAATACATATACGTTAAAATGAACCAACACACAACCGTGTATGGTCAATATGCAACTGATCTTCCCACCTGAAATATTCCAGCGCTACATAGATAAAGAAACAAAAAAAAACTATTCAGAAATCTGTTTTTCTTTTGAACCTTTCTAGAATATGGGTGTATATTTTTGTCAAGTTTTGTGTATCACTTTTTTGGTTCACGCAATTATCATGGAGATTGATTTGAATCTTTTCTCCCAATAATTTATTTGAATAAGTCATCTCTTTTTCCAAAAATTCTACTGAATCGAAATTAAAATTGCACGACGATTCAAAATGATGTGCAGCAAGTGCTGTTTTTTCTTTCTATTATTTTCATAGCAGTCATATTTGTGTTGATATATTCTGGTTTTTAGATATTGTTTAGTTTGCCCTATATAACATTTCCCACATTCACAGGGAATACTATATATTACACATGAATCTGATTTAGCTGGTATCTCATCTTTTAACTGCGTGAATAATTTTACTATAGATTTCAAATTGTAAAAAGCAAACTTGTGAGAATCAGTTGATAAACATTTTTTAATTTTAGTCCATCTAGATATGGAAATTTAAAATAGTAACACATTTCTTTCGGAAACATATCCTGCCTATCTGTTCTTTGACGTTTATTAACCCATTCATGCCCACGGGGTCGAAAACGACCCACCCAATTTAAGTATTATTTACGAAAAATGAAATTTGGCAACAGGGTTGAAACATGATGCGAGCTTCCTCTAGAATGTACGATATTACGGCATTCACACTAGTGTTGCGTTTCGTTTGGCTAAAAGTGAAGTTAGTATTTTGTTATATCGTGAAAGAAAATAATGGATTCACGATATCCCTGGTAAGTTGAGAATGTAGTTTTTTATTGAGCAATTTATTATTGATTTGGATAAAAATAACATATATCTATTGCGGACAGTTTTTATTTTGAGCTGGTTTTTGTTAACAAAGTTTATTGATAACCTCAAACTTATGTGGGTTGTTATCGACCCCCTGAGCTTTGTATGTACAATTTGACGCGACATATATCAGTTTTATTTTTAGGAAACGCCCACTCACAACTGCTGAACTCCTAGAGAAAATAGAAAACATAGAAGACATAAGAAATATCCCTGATGGAATTGTAATCACACCTCCAGATGATTTTTCTGACAACACGGACTGTGTTGTTTTCAATGATCTTTACTCTACAAAAGAGAGCACTGAGATACATATGCCATGTTAACCATCAAACCTTATGTAAACCCTTATTCATATCTCAGAAGATACTTACGCTAACATCAATCTTCGTGTTAGAATCAGCTAGTTTAGTTCATAAGCATAAACTACATCTATTAAAATCAGACACTGCACTAGGGCAAATGGCCAAAATATACCTTTATTAATCCCTAGAACCACCCAATGCCAAAATTCAATTATTTACAATGGTACGAAAATGTTCAACCATTTACCGAAGCAAATAAAAAATATCCATAGCCCTCCGAAATTCAGAAGAGCTGTAAAAACATTTTTACTATCAAGACCGTTTTATGACTTGAGGGAGTTTTTTGAACAAAACTTCGAATAGTTGTGACAGCAGTACAAAATATGAAGTATCCACGTCTTACACCAACTAGTGGAAGGTATATGTGTGTTTTTAGGAGTATATATGTACGATTGTTTAAAAAAAAATAAAAACATTTTATTGAAGTATTTTATGGTGGATATATGTATATATATTATGTTAATATTTTTATCAACTGACAACTCTCTCCTATTTTTGTTTTTTTGTTTTTATAACCAAAGAATAAATTAGGGAAAAGTGTTTTTATATCTATTTTACTGTATTTTCTTAAAAATATTTTATAGTATCATGACTGTATGACAATCCTTACTGGTTTGCATAATTTTAATTTTATTTAATTACCATTACCACCTGCTCATTTCAAGCAGTTACGATTTATGAACTATTATATTTAGAAGCTTTGTCAAAATTTTTCTTTCGATAATAAAGCATGCTTTGACTTTGTGATTCGGGAGGTGAAGAATCAAACAATTCAGACCATTTGAACCATAATCAACTCTCGGCCGAAGCTGAATATTTCTTTGAAGATAACGATAGAATATCTGAAAGTGAACATCTTGATGGATCTTCTGGAGAATGGAACGAAGAAGATAATATTCCGCTTGCAAGATTTATAAAACGTCCTAAATACGTAAGAACCAAATGGAAAACAGGAGATCTAAAATGTTTTGTTAGTAGTAATTTTACAAGATTAGTACACCTATCACCCTTACTTCAGAATGTTCTCCGTTGGAGTTTTTCGAGTTGAATGTTATCTCATGATATTGTATCAGATCTGGTGAAATATACAAATATGTAGGCTGTCAAACAGAATAAATCGAACTTTCACCTCTTAACTGATGAAAAGTATGAGTTTATTGGAATTCTACTTTTAACTGGGTATGTTCCATTACCAAGGAGGCGAATGTATTGGGAGGAGAGCGAAGATGTACATAACAAATTGGTATCATTATCTATGCGACGAAACAGATTCGAAAAAATTTGGAGCGTCCTGCATGCATGACAACGATAATCTTCCCGAAGTCGATAAGCTTGGTAAAGTTATACCTCTCATAGAACGTATTAACCAAAATTTCATATGGTATGCCACAATTGAACCTAATATATCAATAGACGAATCGATGAAACCCTACTACGGCAGAAATGGTTGTAAGCAATATATCAAAGGGAAACCAATTCGCTTTGGATACAAGGCTTGGGTAGCAGCACTAAAATCTGGCTATTGTTTGGCGTTCGATATCTATCAAGGCAAAAAAAAATCTACTATGGGTCTTGGTAAATCTGTAGTTACAAACTTTGCTAATCTCTTGGAGAATAAATTATACAGGTCTAAAGTTTTCATTTTATTTTGATAACTTTTTCACATTGGCCAAACTGATAAGTGATCTAGGTGAAAAACAACTGCAACTGGCACTGCGAGAGACGGTAGAACGGATAATTGTCCACTAGAAGATAAATCAGTTATTAAAAAAATGAACAGGGGTGTTATGGACCGTGCAGTTAGTGAAAATAACCAAATTGTAGGGGTGCGCTGGAATGATAACAGCATAGCTACCATTTTATCAAATGAACATGGAATTAATCCTATTCAGAAGCCTCATATATTCTTCTACAGATAAAAAAAGATAGAACTTGATCAACCATTTGTTATAAAACAATATAACCAATATATGGGAGGGGTCGTGGATCAGTTAGACAACTACGTTTCAAACTATAGGATAGCGTTGAGAGGTAAAAAATGGTACATACCACTTATATATTGGCAATTTGACGTGTGCTCATCAAATGCCTGGAATCTTGATCGCCATTTGGGTACAAAAAAACTATTAGAATTCAGAAGAGTGTTGCAAAAGAACTTTTGACCAAATTGGCAGAAACCTGCAGTTGCTGGAAGAAAACGAGCGTCCATAATGTACCCGTCACTAGTTCTGGAAGACATCTCATTATTGTACAGGAAGTGAGACGTAGATGTCGGCTGTGGAAGAATAAAAAAATCTAGTGGTGCGAATCTTGCAATGTACCACTACATGATGAATGTTTTTTTGATTATAATAATACATAAATAGTTTTCATATTAGTAACAAAAAATTGAATTATCATTTTGGCAATAAATATTTTGTGAAATTTGAATTGTATTGCTAGAGCCCAAGGGGTCATTAATGACCCATTCAAATATCAGTTTCTTTTAGAAAAAGTCACGTTTTTTTATAAAAGTTTATCTGGGAATGAATGGGTTAATTAATTTCATGGAGTGGTTGTTGTTTTTCAACAAGTTCTTCAAAGGGTCAAAACTACCCCAAAACTAACCCTTGAATAATTTTCAAGCCACTTTAGCTATTTCAATCCTCGAGGTCAAAATCAGTCCTAATCTGTATAGGTAAACTCAGCCGGGTTGTCCGTCCATATAATTTGAGGCGATTAGCACACGTATCTATAGTGGCTGAGAGTACCTCGATACCTGAACAAATTTTTTTCAATAAAATAACAAATGCATCATACATCATAAAAAATTATTAAACATAAACCCAAAAACAGTACATTAATTCTTAAAACTATAAAAAAATATATTTCAATATTACAAGTAGAACTATAATAATGCGAAGGTAACTCAACAAATTCTAACATTGATACTTTCCCATTATTAAAATGATAATTTTTTTGTTTAAGGTATTCTTGCCTTTTCCGAGTGTTCGAATTAGGAACCATTGGCTTGTGAATACTTTGCAACTTTACATTATTTCATTTTGAGAATTAATCAGGAAATCGATGAAAACAAATAGCATGTGGAGAATTCAAAGTTTTACTGATATGCGAATGGAACGATTCACATGCGTTGGTGGTGCGAGCGGCGCTTGCTGTTTTTGATGCCCATGATGAAAAACGGCATTCTCGGATATGTGCATAATTACCAGGTCATCATAATGAGTAGGTTAGGTCCTTTTCGAGTGGGGCGATTACCGCCCCTTCCACTTTTTTATTTCTATTCTTTTCATAGCAGTCATATTTGTGTTGATATATTCTGGTTTTTAGGTATTGTTTAGTTTGCCCTATATAACATTTCCCACATTCACAGGGAATACTATATATTACACATGAATCTGATTAAGCTGGTATTCTGTCTTTTAACTGCGCGAATACTTTTCCTGCACTTAGAGAGAGAGAGAGAGAGAGAGAGAAATATACTTTATTGTCGAAGAAACAAATTCTTATTGACAAAGCTTGTAGAATTAACTAAATACTAACAAATAAATAGCGATTTAAAAACAGTTTCACAAATATGACATAAAGTTAAAAAATATTGGTAAGCACCTATATATGTAATAACACATAATGTATAAGGTAAAAAATTTAGTAATTTATGGTTCAATTCAGAGAACCCGTTGTCTAACAAACGTTCAAAAGAACGGTACATCTTTATAACATTACAGCTTAAAAATAGAGGTGAGCAATTGTCATAGTCTATAATGAGAAAACTATTAGTCATGTATAATAAGGTTATGTCAGGGTTTCATTAAAAAAATCTTTCTTATCGTAAAATGCTTTTTTTAACAGAGCCTTTTTTTAAAGTTTTCTAAATATTTTATGATCTTGGATTGTCCTTAGTTCAGTGGGTATGTGATTATATATTTTTTTACTCTCGTAGAACAGAGAACATTTAGTTAGAGTGGACTTTGGAATGGGTAGAGCTATTTTCCTTTCTGTTATTTGACGGGTCGCATGGTAAGTTTACGTTGTAGACTCTGTCATATATTTTTTATGCATCATGCATGCCGTTTCCAATATGAACAAGCAGGTCAGTGTAAGAATTTCTTTCTCAAAAATAATGGTTTGCATGGCTCTCGTGGACCCACTTTGGCTAGATATCTTACTGCTCTTTTTTGTAGCACAAACACTGAATGGAAGAGCTGTTGGCTACAATAACCCCAGAAGGCTATACCATATCTCATATGGGATTCTATCATTGAGTGATAGACCATTTTTGATGTTGCTGCGCTCAACTCGTTTGTGACCACTCTGAGGGCAAAGCATCCCGATGCCAATTTTTTTGTTAAAGCTAGGACATGTTGGTCAAACTTCAGTTTCTCATCCAAAGTTATTCCTAGGAATTTAGTTGTTTCTTTGTATTCTAAAGTTTGTCTGTTCAAGTTTAGATTCTGGCAATCAAAGTTAAAGCCCATTATTTTAGTTTTCTTGTGGTTGAAGCATAAATAATTTGCATCGCACCACTTTTGAATCATTTCCAGGTCTCTATTTATAATATCTTTCATGTTATTGTAACTTTTTCCGTGCCAGAGTATGGTAGTGTCATCCGCAAAGATGGTGAACTTTCCTTGAATGGGAATATCGGCCAGGTCATTTGGGTATAGGAGGAAGAGAATTGGACCAAGGACAGATCCTTGTGGGACTCCCCTCGACATATCCCTGATGTCTGACCAATTCCCATTTGACTTTACTATCTGTTTCCTGTCGTCTAGATAGGATTTAATCCAGTCAAGACATACTCCTCTAAAACCGTAGTGATGCAGCTTGTCCAGAAGTATTCTATGATTAACGCAATCAAAGGCTTTTGTCAAGTCGCAGAACACTGCCGCAACTGCCTCACTGCTGTTCAGATTGGTGTAAATATGTTCCAGGAATGAGAATATGGCATCATTTGTGCCCTTGTTGCTCTGAAATCCAAACTGAGAGTCTGACAATATATTATTGAGGTTTAGAAATGTTACAATCCGTTTTTTTACAAGTTATTCTATTATTTTAGATAATGTTGAAAGTAGAGAGATAGGTCTAAAATTGCTAGGATCTTCAGATGCGCCTCCTTTATATATTGGGATTATTATTGCTGACTTGAGGCATGGTGGGAATTTGCCAAGTTCAAAAGACTTGTTGATACATTCAGCTAGTACTTTTAAGGCTGTATCAGGAAGATTTATTAATATTTTTGCGGAGATTTCATCAATACCCGCTGAGTTTTTGATGTCATGTAAAATTTCTTTCAATTCGAGTAAATTGGTGTCCTCTATGTAAAAATTATCTGTGAAGTTGAACGCCCTCAGATATTCCAAGGGTTTTGTCTGGGGGACAATAGTAGCTGTTAGTTTCTGAGCTATTGTGGTGTAGTAGTCATTGAGAGTGTTAGGATCTGTTTCGATAACTTTTGTTATTGAAATTGATATACCTCTTAAGCTATTTACTATCGCCCAATTTTCTTTGGTTTTGTTATCAGCTTTTTTTATTTTTTCTTTGTAATAGTTTTCCTTGGCATTTCTTATAACTTGTCTATATATTTTGCGATAGTTGTTAAAGTATTTCATGAGAAAGGGAACTGTGTATTTTTTTCTTAGTGTATGTAAAGATCTTAAGTTTTTTGCGGATATTCTTATGCCTTGCGTTATCCAGGGTTTTTTTGTTTTTGTTTTGATTCTCTGGTTGGGAAAACATTCATCAATGATTTTAACTAGAAGTTTTTGAAATTCACTTACAGAGTCAGACGTATATAGTACATTTTCCCACGGGACTTCATCACACTTTTGTTTGAATTTATTGAAGTTTTTTTTGCTATATAATCTGCCAATTTTATGATTGTTATCAACTGCTTTATTTTTCAAAGGGAAGTTTAGTATGATTGCTTCATGGTCAGATAGACCAGCTGGGATAATTTCGCATGTCAACTCGTCTTCATCCAGGTTTGTGCATATGTAATCAATTGTAGTGGCAGTGATTTGTGAAATACGCGTTGGACCTTGTACTTGCATTTTTAGGTTGTACGATAGCAGTAGGGTGTCAAGTGTTTGGGATAATATAGTTTTAATATTATAATTAATATTAAAGTCACCCGCTAGCATGATTTTTTTAATTTACTGGGATTCCTGATAGAAGTGTCTCTAGTCTGTTTAAGAATAAAGTAGCATCGCTTGATGGAGCTCTGTAGATGCATAAAAAGTATATATTGTTTGTGCTGTCGTGTATTACTGAGAATTCAAATTATTTTTCTATTATGAGTAATTCAAATTTGTCAACATATCTAAGATTTAATTCATTTCGTAGGTTTTCTTTTACTAGTATCATAGTACCCCCATGAGTAGATTGAGTTCTACAATATCTTGCAGCTATAATATAATTTGGACAGTCAAAAGGTTCTTCTGGTTTCAACCAGTGTTCGGTTAACATAACAAAATTTGGCCAATCTAGGTGTTCAAGAAAAATAGTGAGTTCATTTTGCTTATTCCGGACAGATTGAATATTAAGCAATAACAATGAACCCCATTTGTCCTTTTTGTCATTTTTTAGATTTGTAAGAATTTTGAGATGTTGAGGTTCACAGATTTTGTTATTATTTTTTATTTTTTTTTGGCAAGTGGGGTTCATCTCTATTTGCTGGTTTGATTTGGTCCTACTTCTAAAAAAGACGAAGTCTTAATGCTACTATTTGTTTTTAGGTCCTCTCTTGTTTTGTTTATGTTGTTTTGATCTGTCCCCAGCTTGATCCCTTCTTGATCTCTTCTATTTGTTGATTCTATTGAATATTTCATTACACAGAAAGCGTGCTGCCTCAGGTTTCAGCTCATATCCGTTTCTTGAGTAGTTGGATTTTCTTAATATGTTGTTGCATTCCATAAATACGGTATTTTTCATCCCCATATGATGAAGATTTTTTTGGACGTCCAAGTTTTGTTTATATATGATTTGGTTTACTCTGATATCGTATCTGTATGGCTCGGAGATGATAATTGATTAGGTGTGTTGTATTTCATTTAGAAATGTTTCCAGTAAAGTTGAGTTTATTTTGTCCAGCCATATCACAATGACATCCATTTTTGAGAAGTTTTTGGAGTTTGCAATTGCCGCAGCTAGCCCCAGGTTTCCTGATTGACTGGACTGAGTAGGTTGAGCGCAGTGTTAGTGGTTGCATTAGTCCTCTCCCATGGATTCCCGATACTAACAGTATTTTGTTATTCGCGAGAGTGTCGAAAGGGGATGGTTTCTTCATTATATTAACGCGGGTTACTACTACTTAAAAGATAGGAAAACAGCTGAATGAGATTCATGTGTAATATATAGTATTCCATGAATATTTATGAATTTTGACATAAAAATCATAATCTCCGACCCCAAATACCTTCATCCATCTCTATCTTGAAGTCGCCATTTTGATTTCATGGATTTTGTCAAAAATTTCATTTTCTTCGACCCCGAAAACCCCCACATACCCATTTTAAATCAAATCGGACCATAAACACAAATTTTGTCCGCATTTTGGGTTTTTCTCTAACAAAAAAGCCATAATGCATTGTCACGGAAACTATGAACACCTGCCAAATTTCACGTTAATCGGACAACTAGAAGGGGGTGAAATTTAACTTGTAAGATTTGATTACCCACATCGGGACAGGTAAAACTGAATAAAAGCTTGTAAAATGAAAACTTTTTTTTTAATTCTGAGAAAGAAGTGAGTTGCATCGACCACGGTGGGTCATTTCATTTATTTCAATTCATTTATTTAATTAAGTAGGACAATCCTAATTTACAAAAAATAATATAGTTGACATACCTATCTTACAATACATATAATGTATCATAAATGTAAGTATAAATATATCTAATAAATCTAATAAATGTGAGTATCAATATATATATATATATATATATATAAAAAAAAATACATATAAAATAAAATATTTTTTATTTATAATACAAAATCAAATTTTGTTTGAATTCTGCAATACTTTTTGACTCTTTTACATTTTGTGGTAAACTATTGTACTGAATAAATCCTTTAAAAAATAAACTTTTTACATTATATGAGGTACTCTGCCTGTTTACATATAAATGATTTTGGCCTCTAGTATTGTATGTATGGATTTGGTTGACAGTTATAATTAGCAATGATAACTCGTATTTACATTTAGTTCATATTATTAGTCTGGAATTAGATTGTGTCAGTTATGTGCAGGTCGTTTAAAAAGTTTATGAAAAAAAATAAATAAATAAATACATTTATTGTCTAAACAGGATAAATCCCAATTACAAGACAGATTAATTTTACAAGTTGAGGAAAGCAAATACAGGATAATTAGTATGAATATAAATACAAGATAGTTCGGAAGTTACAGTTGAAGAATACATATTCAGATAAATACAGGTAATACAGGTTGGAGATATCACAGAGGCCTCTCAGGAGGGATTTCATTTCTGTTCCAAGCAATAAAATAATTAATAAAAATCTTTTTAAAGACAAGCTTTTACTCAAATGCACTAAAAAGTTAAAATGAATTGCGAAATACGTGTAATATGTGTAAACACCTGAAAGTTCTGCTCCAAGTTTAAAAGTTAATTGAAGTGGTTTAAACTCAAAATACTGTGTTGAAAGTTACATCAAGGTGTAGGCAAAAACATGCCCTTCAAACAGGTATATATAACTGTTAGAAAGCAATGGTAAATCTGGCAACTATGTTAGTTAGTTTCAGAAAAATTCAAGTTTTTTGTTTGCTGTATGGTGGTAGTACTGTCAGCGTCAGTAGTAATAAAAAAACATAATGGCCGATAATATTGTATTGTGTATTGTGAATGTTATTTGAAGTTAAAAATAAAATAATTCAACTGAAGAAGATTTGTTCATTTCTTTATGCTGCCCCTGCAAATTCATCAGGTTATGGGCCCAGACTCGTAAAGCATAAAGAAGAAAAAACAAGTAGCTGTGCAAGTTTTTCTTGTTGGCGGGAAACCTCCTAGCAGAGAACGGCGTTTTGTAAGCTGAAATAAAATGGATCAAAAACTCGTTGCCGGTGTAAAACTCTCTGGTGGAAACTGGGTAGTCTGGAAATTCCAGACGTCAGTAATATTGAAAGGTCAGGGGCTGTTTGAAATTGGAACTGGCATGAAGACAAAACCCACAAACGGAGACACAGAGATAGCTTCGTGGATAAAAAATGATGCCAAAGCCCAAGAACTCTTAGTAACGAGGATGGAAGAGGGGCCATTGACCCACATACTGTCTTGTGAAACTTCAAATGAAATGTGGTCAAAGTTAAAATCAGTATATGACAAAGAATCAGTGGTCAGTGTCCCCTTACTTCAACAAAAATTCTTTCTCATGGATTTTGGGAACGAGTCTATTTCTTCCTATATTTCAAAGATCGAAGGGATCAAAAACAAACTGAAGCAGGCAGGTGAAACTTTGTCAGACAAAATGATAATAACAAAAATTCTGATGTCCCTTCCAGATAAGTATAAACATTTTACATCTGCTTGGGAGTCAGTGCCTGAAGATAAACAGACATTAGAAGAATTAACTTCTAGATTGCTAATCGAAGCGGAACTAGCAATGTCCCTTGAAAGAGACACAGCACTAGCAGCTAGTACAAGTAAAATGAAAGACAGCATGCAAAAAGCGGGTGGAAAACCTACTGTGAAGTGCAACTATTGTCATAAAGGAGGACATTATGCAAGAAATTGTTTCAAGAAGAAAGCCAAAATAAAAATGAAAAACTGTACCCATTGTAAAAAGGCTGGACATGAAACGGAAAACTGTTGGTTCCGTAAAGGTCGCGAAGAAAATAGAACCGATAAAAGAAACAAGTCTCCAGTTTCAAATGCATTTGTTGGATATTCCGAAAACTTTAATGCCGATGATTGGTGTATGGACACTGGTGCAAGTGAACACATGTGCTGGAATGATACATTTTTCGAGAATATCGTTAAAGTGAAGAAAATAAGAAAGGTAAAAGTTGGTGATGGAAACCTATTAAATGTGGAAGGCTATGGAACAGTAAAATTGTGGGCATTCAATGGGACGAAACTACTAAAAACCACTCTGTCAAACGTGTTATATGTGCCAGAACTCAAGTTTAACCTATTTTCAGTCGGATGTGCGTTGGATAAAGGTTTTCACATGGTGTCGGAAAGCAACAAGTGTGAAATCATGGACAATGAAGGACATGTGTGTGCAGTTGCATATAGGAATAACAAACTTTATAAAATGGACTTCATTCGAGAGAATTCTGAAACCTACTCCAGAGCTAACCCGTTTTGCATGATAGAACACACCCGTGGCGATTATGACGGTAGCGGTGATATAACATGTGCCGTAGAAACTGTCAAAAACATTAGCCTTTGGCACAATATTTTAGCACATCAAAATATTAAGCATTTAAAACGATTTTTGAAATGCAATGATGTAAGTTTTATCGATGATGAAAAAGACTTTGTGTGTGAAAAATGTTTGTCGGGAAAACAGCACCGAATGCCTCATCCCGTAAGTGACTCGAAGGCTTCTAAAACGTTAGAACTAGTTCATGCCGATGTATGTGGCCCAATGGAAACTTTATCGATTGGTGGAGCTCGTTATTTTCTAGTGTTGAAAGACGATTTTTCGTCTTACCGAGCAGTGTTCTTCATGAAAAATAAGTCCGAAGTTAATACGCACTTGGCAACTTTTATTGCTCTATCCGAAAGAGAGACAAATAATAAATTGAAAGTACTCAGAACTGACAATGGTCTAGAATTTATAAATCACGAAGTAAAAGAATTACTCGAAAGACAAGGCATTCGCCATCAACGTTCTGTTGTATATACCCCACAGCAAAATGGAAGAGCAGAGCGTGAAATAAGAATTTTGGTAGAAGCTGCACGTTCAATGATAAGTGGCATGGATGAAAAGTTTTGGGCTGAAGCAGTTAATACTGCAGCATATATTATAAATCGTACTGGTAAAAGTTCCATAAGTAACAAGACTCCGTATGAGCTCTGGTTTGGCGAAAAAGCTAAACCTCAAAGAATTCCAAGTCTTTGGTTCAAGGGTATCAGTACACATTCCTAAGGAAAATCGCTTGAAATGGGACCCAAAAAATAAAATAGGTGTTTTTGTTGGATACAGCGATGAAGTGAAAGGATACAGAGTCTATTTTCCACAGAAAAATAAGATGGAATTTCATAGAGATATAATATTTTTACCAGACAAGAAAAATGAACAAGATCTCGCTCCTGAAGAAGAAGCAGAGGCTATCGTTCAACTGGAAAATTTCGAAAAACATGAAGCTGAGGAAACAGAAAATGAAAATCGTGAAAATGAAATAATTATAGAAGAAACTATTGAGGACATTGATCATGATCAAGACCTTGATGATGAAGTGTTGGATGAAACTAGACTGCAGAGATATAACTTCAGACAAAATATGAGACAACCAAGGAGGTTCGATGATTATGAACTTGGTGCCGATGAAAGTTTATTGACATATATGTGTGAAACAGGTGAACCAACAACCTATGAAGAGGCTATGTCGAGTGAACATCGTACGAAGTGGAAAGAAGCAATAAAAAATGAGCTAGGTGCTCTGAAAGAAAATGAAACATGCATTGTGGAAGAAAATACCAAAGGTGTTGGAGTGATTGACTGTAAATGGGTTTCCAAAGAAAAAAAGGACGAAGTAGGCAATATTGTTAAATATAAGGCTAGGCTTGTGGCCAGAGGTTTTCAACAAACAAGTGAGTGTATTTTGGATATATATACACCTGTAGCAAAATTACCTTCGTAAGATTTTACTTAACCATCTGTAACTTTTTGAAAATACCTATTTACCAACTTGATTGGTTTCCAAAGAAAAAAAGGACGAAGTAGGCAATATTGTTAAATATAAGGCTAGGCTTGTGTAAAATGGCGATATTAAGGGGTTGGTTTATATTTCTTTACCAAAAGGTTTTGAACAAGAAGAAGGAACTGTTTGCAAATTAAGAAAATCTCTGTATGGTTTGAAAACATCACCAAAGAGCTGGAATGAAAAATTTCATGATGTTATGACTTCTTTATCTTTTGTAAGATCTGAAAATGAATATTGCTTATATGTCAAAGTGACAGACTTGCATAAAATTTTTATTTTACTCTATGTTGACGATGTTCTGATAGCTGGAACAAAATAAGCTGAAGTCAAAATATAAAACAAATATTAGGTCAAAATTTCAAGATGAATGATATGGGTGTTATCAATCATTTTTTAGGTATGGTTATTAACCAAAATATTTCAAAGGGGGAAATATCAATAAATCAAACACAATATCTGAAATCATTATTGAATAAGTTTAATATGCTAAATTGCAATCCTTCCAAAACACCTATGGATTCAAATTTTAATCATGAAACACTGAAAAGGGATAAATCTGAAAGTCCAGAATTGGAGCATAAATGTAGAGCAGTTATAGGTTCTATAATGTATTCTATGTTATGTACTAGACCTGATTTATGTATATCAATCAGTATTTTGAGTAGGTATCAAACTTGTGCCAGCCAAGAACTATGGCAAGCCCTTAAAAGAGTGTTGAGGTATATTAAAGGAACTCTTGATTCAATGCTTATTTTCAGCAGTACAAAGTTGGATAATATTATTGAGGGATATGCTGATGCAGACTGGGCCGGTGACAGGACTGACCGCAAGTCAACTACTGGTTATATTTTTAAAGTATTTGGAAATTCTATATCTTGGAGATCACAAAAGCAATCAACGGTTGCCCTGTCATCAACCGAGGCTGAGTATGTAGCCTTAAGTAATGCAGTAAGTGAAGCATGTTGGCTTCGTTATTTGTTACATGATTTTAAAATTTATAGTGATTATGTTTGTGTTATGATTTTCGAAGACAATCAATCAGCGATAAAAGTTAGTAAAAACCCTGAATATTATAAACGTTTAAAACATGTTGATATTAAAATAAATTTTGTTCGTGACAAAATCAAAGAGGGTATTGTAGATGTAAAATATGTGAACACAAGTGAACAACTTGCAGATATGTTCACCAAGCCTTTAGGTTTGGTTACTTTAAATAAATTTTGTTCAAATTTAGGTTTAAAGTAACGATTTACCATTGAGGGGGTGTGTTAGAAAGCAATGGTAAATCTGGCAACTATGTTAGTTAGTTTCAGGGAAATTCAAGTTTTTTGTTTGCTGTATGGTGGTAGTACTGTCAGCGTCAGTAGTAATAAAAAAACATAATGGCCGATAATATTGTATTGTGTATTGTGAATGTAATTTGAAGTTAAAAATAAAATAATTCAACTGAAGAAGATTTGTCCATTTCTTTATGCTGCCCCTGCAAATGCATCAATAACCCTATGAAAACCTCATTATTCAACAATCAAAAATCATCGAATATACATTCAATCAATCATAGTAAGGAAAAACAAGTTCAATCCTCAACAAAAACCAGCAAAAAACACGAACAATAAAAACAATTTCTAGTGCACCACTTTACATTATCTCCAATACAGGCCGGAGAGTATATAAATCTGTCTTTAGAAGCTTATGAGATCTCCAATACAGGCCGGAGAGTATATTATCCAGATTATCGGGACACCAGCGTGTATACAGTCCTAAAAAAAATATAATTTAAGTGCTGTAAATCAAAGCCATTTATACATTATGTCTGTAAAAATTGTTTATCTGTGTATCATCGAAGTTGTCTACAAAAAAACTACAAAAATAAAGTGAAATTTCTACACGATAACATAATATTGTGTTGTGAGGAGCAGATTGAAAACAGCCCAAATGAAATAAGCATACTGGAACAGACCATAAATGATCTATCAGCTGATAATCAAATGAAAGACAAGTTTATGGAAAAATTAAATAAGGAAAAAAATACTTTGTTAAATGATGCTCTGCAATTGGAATCTGATTTCAATGATTAACTCAGTGAGCATAAAAAAACAATCACCGAAATGCAAAATCTTATAAACGAACTACAACAAAAAGTAGCGAATTACTCAAAAAAAACAACATGCAGTGGAATCCAAACCAACCCATTGGAACAAAAAAGCAGAGGAACTTCAACTGAAACGCTCAATGACAGTCCCATAGGTGAAGATACTAAAAATAAATATAAGACCAACCTTATTAAGGAAGTAGATACCAATCTTCTCTCAACTATTACTAAAATAAACCAAAAAAGAATCCCAAAAAATAACAAAATATTGCTGGTTGCTGGACAAAATGGTAAATCTCTTATAAGATATCTTACAAAACTCAAAAAGGACGATCAGATTATAGAAACAGTGCTTAAACCTAATGCATCAAATGATACACTGTTAAATACAGCGATAGAAAACGCAAGAAATTATACAAAAAAGGATACTGTGTATTTCTGGCCTAGTACGATGGATATTCATCTAATAAATGGAATCATGTCAGAGTTAAACAATTCAAATACCATTGTCATCACAGAGCCTTACCGATTTGATACTTGCAATATTAACCAAATTATATATGACAAAAATTTATCTTTCGTTAAGGAAATACACGCTACCAAAATATATCTGTCTTTGAGTGCAATAACCACTTGAGAAGACCCAACTATAACCAAAATGGCAAAAATATAAACAATAGAGGAAAGCTATTTTTGAGCAAGGCCATCTTGAACTATGCCCAGAAGCATATCGACATAGCAAGAAAGATCGTTGGAAAAACTGACGAATATCGTATAATGGCAGACCAGCAGCACCCAAGAGTGGAATATGAAGAACATACCTTCGATAACCTCCAAGACAAGCTGAATATAGTAAATATAGTAAAGCAGAACAAGATCGCAAAAGGACCAAGCCATCCAGAACAAAGCCATCAACTGACAAGCCAAGAAAATTTTTTTTTATATCCCCGTTTATCCCAGGTTATACTGGACATGTAACTAAAGGCGGAAAAAGTACGTTGATTGAAAACTCAAATAACTCAAGTAAAATCATGTCCTTATCAAACCAATGCATCAATCTTATAAAAAAAAGGTAAATATGACCTCTCATTGATATTACTGAATATACAATCGCTGAGGAACAAAACAGATAACTTAAATTTTCCAAATATTGTTTTATTGAATGAACACTGGCTGAAGCACGATGAACCAGTTTTCATTCCGAACTATACAGTTATATCAAAGTACTGCAGAACAATATCATCTAATGGTGGGACAATCATTTTTGTCAACAAGTATGTAGAAGATATAATACAATTTAAAAATTTTGATAAATTGGATCACTATATACAAGAAAAAATATTTGAGTTTTCAATTGTGCATTCTAAAATACTAAATACGTATGTATTATGTTTATATCGGTCACCATTATCAGACGTAAATATTTTCCTGAGCCAATTAGAATCACTACTGAACGAGTTACCTATTAAGGCAACTATTATATTATCTGGTGACTTCAACATCAATTTCACAGATTCAGAATCAAATGCAACACTACAGGCACTAATTAACCTACTCGGGTCCTTTAACTTGAAAATGCATGTGGAATCACCCACCCGTATAACAAATAATAGTATATCTACCATTGACTATGTATGTAGTAATCTAGATGATAAGTTCATTTCTTGTTTGGTTGCTTCACCGGGTTTGTCTGATCATGAAGCCATACAGTGTACTGTAAATATTGAATCAGGTGATATCTATAAAAAGTTTAAATATGGTCGTCTGTACAATGCAACAAACTATGATAGGTTCTACGACAAGTGTCTACAAACTGACTGGGATCATATCTTCAACACGACAGGCTCATTTCAAGCTCTATATGATCAGCTAGTCACCACCTTTAATGAATCATTTCCCCAGCAAAAGATTAGAGAAAAGCAGAAAAAACAGTGGCTAACAAAAGGTATATGGATCTCCTCTAAAAATTTACGTGCGTTAAACTACGTACGTAAATTTACAAACCAAGAATTTTTTCACAACTACGTCAAACAATATCGTAATATTTGTAGGAGAATTATCGAGAATGCAAAAAGTAATCACTATAATAATAGGATTTCACAAGCAAATAATAAATCAAAAGAAACTTGGTCTATGATTAACAACTTCAGGGGAAAGCAAACAAAGAAACTAGTAGATACACCAATACCACCAGACGAACTTAATGAATATTATTGCACAATTGCCGGAAAACTAAAAAGTACTATAAAAACTCCCTACGATCCATTGACAAATTTGGAAAATGTCTATGTATCTGGTAGTTTTATATTATATGAAACAATATCAGCGAACTTAAAGAAATAATTGGATCTATCAAAAATAAAAATGCATCTGGAATAGAGAAATAAATGAGTGAATTCATAATATGCAACTTTAAAATTTTAAATCTCCCTGATAATGCGTTGAATGCATTAGCAGTCGCAATAAACTCATCATTTGAGAATGGCATATTTCCCTCTTTTCTAAAAACCACAGTGGTAATCCCATTGCACAAAGGGGGTGATGTAGAGGATCCATCAAATTTTCGTCCGATATCTCTTATTCCTACCCTAGCGAAAATCATAGAATAACTGGTGAAAATGCGCTTAACAACATTTCTAGAATCAAACAATCTGATAAGTAAGAGCCAATTTGGATTCCAAGCAAAAAAAAGTACTCATGATGCCATACTTTCATTCTTGTATGAAGTTTACACTAATATCAACCAGCGTGAGGTGGCCGCGGCAGTATTTTGTGATTTATCTAAGGCCTTCGACTGTGTGAATCATGACATACTGCTGCGAAAACTGCAACATTACGGAATAACTGGAATCACACATAAATGGTTTGAATCTTACCTAAGAGACAGAAGTCAATTTGTCAAAACAACATCATCCTCAGCTGCGGCTGACATCAAATGCGGAGTACCACAAGGTTCGGTGCTTGGTCCGATGCTCTTCCTGTTATATATAAACGACTTACCAATTATTAACACAAAAGGAAATTTTACACTATTTGCAGATGACACTACGATATTGTGGCATAGCAAAAATGCTGCTGAATTGCAAAAAAGTATTTGTTCAGATATCAAAAAAATTTAAGATTGGTGTGATTCGAATCAATTATCCTTCAATATAACCAAAACCAATATCATAAGTTTTCGATGCACTCTTGATGCCATACATTTAACACAAAATGATTGTCTTATTGAGAATAAATCACATTATAAATTTCTTGGGGTACTGATTGACCACAAATTGAAATTTGAGGAACATATCAAGACTCTGAACAAAAAGCTATCCTCTGGCTGCTATGCAGTTAGAGTGACAGGAAAAGAATTAGGTTTTTCCGCAGCGAAAACAGTGTACTTCTCATTGGTTGAATCCCATTTGAGGTATGGAATCCCATTCTGGGGAGTTGCCTGTAAAACCCAACTTCAACCTGTTTTTGTTTTACAAAAACGCGCCATACGATACCTTACCAAGGCAAATCGACATGAATCCTGTAGGCCTTTATTTATTGAATATAAAATCCTTACAGTTTCTCTATTTTTATACTGGAAACAGTTTGTCTTATCAACAAATATAGTGACAAGTTCAGAACGGTATCATCGACCTACTCCACTCGGCATTCTGATGATCTTAGGCTGCCTATACCCGCCTCAACACTCATCAAAGATTCAATAATCTACAATGGATGCAAAATGAATAATCATCTACCAAATCATATCAAGACATTAAGAAATACGTGCAATTTTAAGAGAGCAGTCAAAGATTTTCTCACTGGTAGACCCCATTATAGTTTGGAAGAGTATTATGCAGACAGGTTTTAAAGTGTTTTACATGAATTTTAGAAAAGCAATATGTTAGAGTTATTTGTCTGTGTTTGTCCTTATACACTGTACACTTTAGTTCTTATAAGAATTTGTATCTTTAGGATGACGATATATATTTTTATGTATAAAGCTGTGCATACTGATATGCAAAATTTTTTTTTTCTTTTAATGCTTTGTCAATGAGATTAATCTTTGGACAATAAAGTATACTTCTTCTTCTTCTTCTTAGGATATGTGACGCAGGTTATTCCGTTATTCCGAGTTATAGATTCAAATGCTTATCGCGCAAAGTTTTCAGTTCGAATACCAATCAATCAATCAATCAAACTATGCTTTATTGTCAGAAGAAACTGGTCTAATCGACAAAGACGTTAAAGAAATACATATTAAAACAGAAAAATAAACATTAAAAACTAAACAATAATAATAAAAACGACAAATGGTACAAGGACAGACTAATTAAAATTTGTATAGTTTAAAAATTTAAGAATTAAGAAATGTAAAATAATAAGAGGGTACATCCCCAAGATGCAAACATATTAAAATAATTCCTTAATGAAGAGGCTAGTGTAGTTCACTATAAACGAAAGAGTTCACAACTAAAAAATTCCTCTATATTGTAGAAAGGATGAATGTATAGTAGTTCTTTTAGTTGTTTTTTGAATAATGCAAATGCTTCAATTTCTCTTAGGTTTAATGGTAAGCAATTATAAATTTTTAGCCCGTTGTAGATGATGGATTCTTTAGCAAGATTACTTTTAGGTATAGGTAATGGTAGTCTAAATTTTTGCGAAGAACGAGTGTTATGATATATATTTGTCACGGTTTCTATGAATTAGACATGTAGTTTCTAAAATAAAAATCGAGGTGACTGTGAGGATTCTGTGGATTTTGAAGGGTTCCCTGCAAGAGTCACGCGGTTTAACTTTACAGAGAGCCCTAATGGCTCTTTTTTGAATAACTTGCACCATCTGTAATAATTGATTGCTACACACTCCCCAGAATGCTATACCGTATATCAGATGGGATTCGATAAGAGCAAAATATGCCGTTTTGGCGGCGATAAAACCCAACTCACGTGATATTATACTAACGGCATAGCATCCGGAGGACAATTTCTTGCACAATTTTGTAACATGTTCGTCAAATTTCAATTTTTTATCGATGTGAAGTCCGAGGAATTTGGTGAAGGAGACATTTTCAATGGTGTTAGTTCCTAAGTTGAGGGTAGAGAGCTCGCAGCGGAATGTAAGTAAATTCGTTTTAGAGGCATTGAAGACAAGCAAGTTATCATCACACCAGGATTTGATTTGTTGTTGTCTTTTTGAATATTGTGATGTAATGTATTCTCGTTTGTGTCATGCCAAAATATCGTGGTGTCATCTGCAAATAATGTATACTTGCCGGATATATTAATTTTTGTAAGGTCGTTTATATTGGCCCAAGTACAGAACCCTGTGTCACACCTCATTGAATTGTCTGGGCATGGGAGAGGTGGTTAGTTTTTATCATTTGAGTGCGATTTTCTAGGTATGATTTGAACCACTGCAGGCTAGTTCCTCTAAAACCATAGTATTCTAGTTTGCGTATCAGAATTCCGTGACTAACACAGTCGAACGCCTTGGAAAGGTCACAACACACAGCAGCGGCCAGCTCTCCGTGATTAATTTCATCATAAACTTTTGAAAGAAGGGAAAATATCGCATCATTGGTGCTCTTACCTTTTTGAAAACCAAACTGGTTCTTGCTCAAGATATTATTTTTAAGTAGAAATTCCATAACTCTCTTCTGAAGTAATTTTTCAATTATCTTAGCCATGGTAAGTGATATTGTATGTAGTGGTATTATAATTGAGTTTTTCAAGAATTGGGGAAAGATGCCCTGTTCGAGTGAATGATTGATGAGAGCAGCCAGTACATCAAGAGCTGAATCTGGAAGGTTTGCAAATATGTTGATTGAATGTTCATCTTGACCTGATGCCTTTTTATTTTTTATACCTCTAATGACTTCTTTCAGTTCAATTGTATGTGTTAGAGAAAAATTAAAGGTTTCTTCGACATAGAGATTTAACATGTAATGATCAATGTTGTTGGGGCTCAAGTGTGCAGTTAATTTGGAGGCTACAGTACAATAATAGTCATTAAGGGTATTTGGGTTCAATGGGATTTCAAGCGGAATTTTCTGTTTTCCTCTAAGGTCGTTCATTATTCTCCAGCTTTCCTTAGATTTGTTGGAGGATTTATCAATTCTTGATTTATAATGTATATCTTTTGCAGATTTTAATACTTTTCGATATAAATTGCGGTAGCTATTGTAGTATTTATGGAAGAATGGTACAGTGGTAAATTTTCTAATTGAGTGAAGAAATTTTAAATTTTTTGCGGATGTCTTTATTCCCTACCCACCAAAATCTATAACTCACGTAACCTACGTAACACATCCTGAGCAATAATTTTTTACTTTTCAGTGCATTTGAATAAAAGCTTGTCTTCAAAAAGGTTTTTTATTAATTATTTTATTATGTGCTTTTTAGTAACTGAGTACGCCTTAATCTATGCATTTATGTTGAAGCCTTTTTTATGAGGCCTTTTTTCCTGTATGTTCTGAGCTACCTAGTCCTCCAATGAGGAGACCATCTAAAGATTAACTCATTCGCCATCTTCGAGTTGCCATCTTCAATTCATCAATTTTAATTAAAAATCAATAATCTTCGACTAAATTCATAATCTTTGACCCCAAAAACCACGACATACCAATTTTGAATCGAATCGACTGACAAAACTCGTACACCATCCCGAATTTGTGAATTTTGATAAAAAAATCATAATCTTCGAACCCGAAAACCTCCGCATGCCCATTTTGAATAGAATCGGACCATAAACGCAGAGATCATCGGCCATCTTGGAGCCGCCATTTTGATTTCATGAATTTTGAAGAAAAACTCATAATTTTCGATCCCGAAAACCCCCGCATACCAATTTTGAATCGAATCGGACCATAATCACAAAACTTGTCCGCCATCTTGAATTTTATGATTTTGACAAAAAATATACAATCTCCGTCTCCGAAAGCCCACATATACCAATTTTGAATCGAATCGTACCATAATCACAAAACTCGTCCGCCATCTTAGAGCCGCCATTTTGTTTTTTTCTCTAACAAAAATTTCATAACGCATTATCACTGGAATAATTTCAGCTCAATTGGATGTCGGCAAGTGCTCCAAAAATGAATTACAAATTTTGAACCAGAAAGAATGACAGAATGACATACGAACGAAGCAAGTTAAATAAAAGCTTGTTATTTAGAGAATTTAATAACATAAATTAAATAAAACAAATTAACATGAAAAAAATTTGAATGGAAAAAGATAACGTCGGAGCTCATGAAATAATAAACTCACTCTATTGATGTTCACTTATATCGGCAACACCGCACGACGCTCTAATGATTAATGAATAAATGACGGTATACACCAAGGACGCTCAACAGATTATGGAATGAAAGTGGAGGCCCAGATGATATACTGATGAACGGACGCCCTAACGTTAGTAAAGTGAGAGATAATATATTTAATTTTCAGTCATGGACGCTCCAAGCTTCATTTTTATATGGACGCTTCAATGATAGTAAGATGTATATATTATATATATATATATATATATATATATATATATATATATATATATATATATATATATGTATATGTATATATATATTATTTTAATTTTTTTGAATTGTTATTATTTTATTTTATTAATAATTAGTCATCATAATAAAATATTTTCCATTTGTTATGATACGTTTCATTAAATGATTTATTTTTATTTGAAAATTTTGAAAAGAAATACCTATCATAACAGTAATAAAATATCCGGCTATGTTGCTTACTCTTTAACCTGAATTCTTTTACCTTATCCCAGCTCAGTCGGTACGCCTATGGAAATATGATATTTCTCCTTCTCAAGATAGGATTCAGTGGTGCCATCTTGTTGCTCTGCTTGAAGTCAATGTTCAATGTACTGTTTCATGGAAATATTTGTGGTTATGTGATCAACAGATAAATAATGAATTCAGAAAATAGTCAAATAGTTATTCTTTTATTGAATCGAATGCTTGAATATACCTAGCCTGCGAAATCTATCTTAATTTTAATATTTTTATCAACCAGAGAAATAGAAATGTCAAAAACCTTTGCTCATGTGCAATAAAGTAACTAGTAAATATAAAAGCTTGTGAGTTATATTCAGTTTATGAGCATGAATAAGAAATAACGTTCAAATCAGTAGATAGCAGTCATCAAAGTACCCGAAAGAAGTGTCTGACACGAATACGCTCACTTTGTTTAGTTTTTTGGGTTAAAAAGTACCTGTTATTCGTCTCTCTTGAGTATTCTCGTGAATCCTGGAAGTATTCTTTGGATATTGGAGTTTGCAGCTGTGGCAGGGTTCCCTTGTTGTTGGCAACGTCACGGATAGGAATTTTGCTGTCTTCTGAAGGTGAATGGTTTTTTTACGCCTATTGGTCTCCGGACATGTTTTAGATTGTCAAATGGTTGATTTGCTTCCGTTCTTGGTGTATTTTCGTATTTATTGATTAGCAAAAATTTTTACGGCTTTCTTTCAAACATAATTTTTATCTTTCCTCTAAACCTCGATATTTTTCTTCCTGGCAACCATAACTTTTTGTTTTTTCTCACAAATTTTAGGTTTTTACTCACTTTCTGGGACACTTTTCCTTATTCTAAACTATTCTATTGATTTTATATACAATTTACATTTTTATAGCTTACATAATATATACAGAGTTTGTTAAAATTCATATCTGACAATTTTCTGTACTCAAATTTTTATATTTTATCATTTTCCATCGAAATGTTTTGACGTGTCAGTCTCATGTTTCCTTCTGATTTGATTTTACCATACAGGATGTTCCAACTTATTTTTATCTACTTGAGATCTAAAGTTTATTCATGAATTTTGATTTCTATATTTTATTTATAGGTTGTGCAAATTAAATGTATTGTTGGCAACATACTTATGACAATAGAAAGGCTCCACTGCTAAACTCTGCATCTGCATCAACTAGAAAATGGAACAAGGTTCCAGAAAAGCAAAATGTACAGAACAATTGCAAAACAAACATAGCAGCTATTTATGTGATATATAAGTATCATTATATCCTTTTTTTATTTTTATTCAAAATATTTATAATATAATATATATATATATATATATATATATATATATATATATATATATATATATATATATATATATATATATATTTATATATATTTATATATATTATATATATATATATATATATATATATATATATATATAGATGTACACGGTCATTGTGGATCCCGTGAAGCATATGAACGAGACGCAGTTTAGCCCGGAGTAACCTTGTTAGTCCCGATATTGGGCTCAACAAAGTATCACCCTGTATCTCTTCACTGGGTGAACAGAATTGAATGCAGGTCATTTCCCCACGTTTTAGATCGGGACACACAATCTACCATTTTCATAACCAACATACGCGATATAGTTCTTTGGTTTGAACTGTAGGGGGCGCTTTCCGTATATAGGGATATACACTGCAGAATTATATACTTTTTTGTAGAGCCCACAAACTTTTGTAGCGTTGTGTAGCCCTAAAATTTGCAACATCGTAATCACTGCCTTCATGAATGTAGTATATATGAATTGCTGGATCCGTGATGTCCTAGCGCAAGGAGTAGTTCATAATTCAATATCAAAAATATTTATCGTTCATTTTTCAGATTAGGGAATTTGAGTTTGAAATAGTTACAATATTTGAAGATATATTTACCAATTCTTTTTCTAAGGGGAATTTTGTGCGATCAATCCATCTACATAAAGGATGGTTGGGAAAAAGTACAAAATAACCAATATTGGCTTAAAAACCTTATTCTTCAATTTTCATCGTAGATTTAATTTTTGTGCATCAAATGATAGAAATACATTTACATTGATGTAGACCATATAGCGGAGGCGGTCTACCAAGAATATTAGGCAAATATAATTTCCAACTGAGGAGCGATATAATGATTGGATATTGAAATTCTCAACAATTTTGTGAGGCAAAGGAACTTTTTTATTGACTTTCTTGGAAAGCAATTTTGCGGTCTTTTAAAAGTAAAATTTATAGAACTTTTAATGGTTTTTCTTGTTATTAAATCCACTTACATTAATTGATAAAAAAGGGGGAAGGAAAGAACAGTTTACCTATATCAATCAAATATGCTTTAATATCGAAAGAATTAAATTCTCATTGACAAAGCTAGAAGGTAATTATAAAATAGTTATAAGCATTTAAAATATAAAATAGGTTGAACCACCTGAAATCATCACATTAAATTCAAGCCCATTTGAGTCTCTTGAGGAAAGAGATTTTGCATTGTACACAGGGAATAATCTCATTAGTTCTAAATTGCGGAAAAATACCTACATTAATTAATTTTTTCAATCTTAGAGAGCTGCAACATCGACAAAATTGAAGTAATAACTCGAAAATATGCATCTTTTTGTTGATAATTCAAAGATCTGGTTGAACGTTCAGTGGTACCATATGGGTACCATTGAATGAATTACTTGTTCTCTACAAAATCAGATTTTGTAATGCTTGATTAAGATTATCCCCTGTATTTGTGCATGTTTTTCGACCATAGATATCTTTTGATATGGGGAACGAATCAGAACAAAAACTGAACTATTCGCTGATGAGTACTCAATATTTTTTTGTGGTATTCCAATCACATGAAACCATCAATTTACTTGGCATAAAAACTAAAAAATTTATATTTTCACAATTATTATTTCCATGGAAAACTGTCTAGAACAATCAACGGCAAATTTTATGTGAGCAGCAGTTCATAGAGTGCTATCGAAAAGTTTTTATTATCTTTTGAGTATTGATATTAATGAAATATTGAACAGAAATTTATTATCCAATTTTTTCCTATCTTACTTTTAAATTAATATTTATAACTCCGAAATTTCAGAATGAAATATCAATTTCATGAATATATGAGATATTGAATTTGTTTTTCCTTCTCTTCCCGCTAAGGAAGCGATCGACTATACAAAAAGCCTGAACAAACAATTGGATGGGAGATTGGTCAACTTATCTTTACTCCATATTTGACCCTGAATGGAAGTAACATTATGTTCTCATGAAGTTCTGATCGGTGCTATTTCATGAATTATTCATAAAAATAATGTATATTATGCCGAATAGGATTCAATCGTTCTGAAATACTTCCCGAAAACTCGGACAGGAAACAGTAATAGGTATGTTTCTTTGTAGCGGAGAAAAACACAAGGAGTTGAATATTCCAGTTTCTGATGAAGGTTCAGATTTTTTTTTTATTCTCAAATATTTCAGAGAATTTTTCATCTATTGATATTTCATTACAAAATTTTGGAGATAAATATTCGTTTGGGAGTAAAACTTATTGAAAAAACAGTTTTGGTTCAATATTTATTCCTTGTAATCATTTGCCAAATGATAATTGAAAAAAATTATATATAATATCCTCTACTGCAATATAAATGGGTATGCCGGAAATAAACTGTCAATCAACCACCTTATCGAAAACCAAGATATACATTGTGCAATGTTTGTGGAAAGTAAAACAAAAAAAGAAACAAACACTTCATATAGGAATTGGGATATAATACAATTCAATGGAAACAAAATTCACAATAAAGCAAGAGGCGGATCTTTAATACAAACACATCCAAAATTAAAAAGGGGAAAAATAAATCCTCCATCAATCAATCACCAACTCAACGAATGCCTACATTTTACCATACATACCCTTTTCTGATGACAAACTCCACATATTCCTCGTTTACATACACAATTATGCTAGAATTGAAGAAAATATATTTACCAAGGCCAACTGCTATAAATACTCACTTATAATAGGTGATTTCAATATCAACAACAGAGTGAAAAAAAAAAACTGATCAATTTCCTCAAAAACTCCAATTTTAAAAAATGGGAAACAGCTCCAACCTTCATTATGCCCAACAACAGAGACAGAACCCCAGATATAATACTGTACACCGAGAACATACAAAACAACATCCACTCGGTAGAAGAAACTCCGGATCTGGGATCAGACCACCTAGGATTCATAATTTCATTAGATTCACAGAACATACCAAAACAACAGGAAATTTGCCGGTATAACTTCAAAAACCGATATGGAAATAGTGAACGAACAGATGATCAACTACTTAGAACAACAGGTCAATACAGAAATAAGTGAACAATCAATAATGAACTTTAACGAAACCTTAACTGCCACCATCCTAGAGAACACCCCCAAAACAAAACATAATTTTCACTCTCACGAACTACCACCATTTATAATAAGCCTAATAAAAAAAAACGACAAATGTATAGAGAATATAGGAGTATACAAGACCCTGAATTGAAAAAAGAAATTAACAAATATAATAAAGACATTCAGAAACTTATAGAAGAATTAAAAACACACAAATGGATAGAAACCTGTGAAAGGATAAACGAAAAAAGGGGAAAAGCTACTGGCACGAAATAAAAAAACTGTCAAAGTATAAAGCAAAAACAAAAACCAAATCACTTTAGTAAATAACGGAAGTAAATACGAAACACCCCCAGAAAAAGCACAAATATTTGCGAAGCACTTTGTAAATGCCTACAAAGAAAGCACTAACAACAAATTCGACCAAACACACTATGAAACAGTTTCTGAATGGAATACAAATTATTTTGATGCTGAAAGTGCTGATGATGAATGCATAATCGAAGAAGAGGAATATTTCGCAGCTGTCGAAAAAGGCAAAAGTACATCTCCCGGCTATGATTATATTACCAAAGATATAGTGAGAAAACTGGATATGAGAATACACCTACACATAATTGACATATACTCCTTTTGCTTGAAAAAACAGTTCATTCCCAGTATATGGAAAGTAGGTACAATAATCACCATCCCAAAACCCAAACAGATCTCTCTCAAACATCCAGCTACAGGCCCATCACATTACTACCAGTACTCGGCAAAAATTTGGAAACTATTATAAAAAACAGAATCGAAAAAGCAGTGGGGAACAAAATACCTGGATACCAATTCGGATTCAAAAAAAATAACTCAACGATACACCCATTATGCATAATTGCAAATAACATAGAAGTTACCAAGCTCACAAGAAAAAAGACTGCTGCACTATTCCTTGACATAAATAAGGCATTCGACAGTGTATGGCATCAAGGGCTTCTATTCAAACTTCACATGCTAGATTGCCCCAAACCCTTATTGAACGTGATTAAGAACTTTCTGTCAGACCGCAAACTGAGAGTCAAGATATTGGACACCCATTCAGAAGAATTCACCCCAGAACAGGGCCTTTCACAGGGATCGCCATTATCCCCTGTCTTATACAATATATACTGCTCTGATATATATAACCATCTACAACAAGACACCGAATATTTCAAGCACTCCGGATACATACTACAGTCACAGTTTATAGCTAAAGAAGCAGTTAGCTCACTTGGCGTCGGCACTTCGATCTTTATGTTCCCGTTTGTACACTGCGCAACTCTGATTTTTATCCCTCGCGCATACCGCGTGTTACTGTGTTGCTAATACTGACATTTTTCGTATACTTCGAAGAGCGATAATCGCGTACAGTCTTCTGCGCATCCTGAATTCTTTCCCCGGAGTGGATGTTACCTTGGAACATGCATTCGGGCCAAGTGAGCTAACTGCTTCTTTAGCTATAAACTGTGCTACAGTTTGCCGATGATACATAATACAAGATGGCCGCCAGTGGTGGTCGTACAGATGAGCTCGTCGAAAAAATGTTCAAATGCTGCCAAAAAATGCCAGCAAAAATTGCAGTTTGTGTAATATGTGGCAGTGTATTCCACAACAGTTGTATGGAAAGAAAAATATACTTCAGAATCGATGAAACACGAGTTAAATGTGAAGATTGCCGTGAAATAGTGAGTAGTGATAACACAGTTCTGAAATCAGAATTGGTAAATGCACTAGAAGAAAGAGTGAGTTTTCTTAGAACAGAAAATATCTTACTACGGAAAATAATTGAAGAAAAAGAAGAAAAATGTAAGTTTATAATCGAAGTTAAAAACTTGCAAGAAGACAAAATAACATATCTACAAGAAGAAAACAAAAAATATCAATACAAAAACAATGAAACAAAAAAAGTCAAACAATCTATTCCCAAGGCTGTAAACAAGCCGAAGATAGCTGCAGAGTGCCAAGGTACAACTAAGATGTCTAAAAACCCTGGTGAATAAACTGATTCGATATTGTTTAGATTTTTTAGGGGACACCACCTGTTACTTCAACAGAGCTTCTCTCTCTGTGGTAGATGGCGCTTAATGTCAGAACCTAATTTCTGACATCTGCAGCATCTTATATTAAATTATTTCCAGTGTTTTGTCGGTATCTATGCGTTTTCCATCTCTTTGATATGAAATCTTGTTTAGCTTATTCCTGAGTTTGTTCTTCAAACAATCACTCGTTAATCAGTTCATTAGTGCGCGAGGAATTGTTTATTTTGAGGTAGTGTAGTGTGTAAGGATACTTTTTGTAGAATGGGCCACATTTGTATTTTGTGTGGACTAAAGCCGCAGATTTTTCGCCTGTATTCAACACCAAAAGCAAGTACAAATCTTGACGAATAATGATATTTCCATAGTTCATTATATTGTATGCATTGAATTTTTTATTTTCTGCAATTTAATGACAATTTCATTTCCAATTCTCCGTCTGTCAAAATGAAGTTAACCTCAAATTTAAATCGTACAAAATACGAAAAACAACACGGCAGTGCTTTCTTTGTACAATGTTCGGGGGCTTCGAATTCTAGCTTTGCTATTGGTGAAGTTTGACATATGTCTCTTTTGAACCAATAGCAAAGCTAGAATTAGAACCCGCGCACAGTTCACCTCAAAAAGAAATCTGAGGAAATGAATATACTCTGTTACTGAATTGAAACTGAATCGAAATTGGCGCCATCTGACACGCTAGTAATCTCTATTATCAAGTAGGCCAAGTGTCGCCAAGTCGATCCCAAACTTCTACAAGTATAAGTGCAAGCACCAGGGTTTTTATACATCTTAGGTACAACTCACAGTCAAAGTGAAGAAGAAGAAGTCGATAAACGTCAAAGTGAAATGTCAGTGGTGACAGTAACTGAGGAGAAAGAAAACACCGAAAATAATGAAGGTGATGATAATGATAACTTCAAACAAGTTAAAACCAGAAGGCGTCGACCTCAAACCAAAAACCGAAACCAATCTAAATATATTGGATGCAATGAAGAAATCAGTGAATTTACAGGAGCACAACCCAAGGTATGTGAAAAGAGAAGTGAATGAATGTAACATCAAAAAGTTCATAACTGAAAAACTGTATCCTGATACACTTAGAGGAGAAGAAAACAATAACCAAAATGTTATAGTCAGGGAACTAAACACAGATCCAAATCGATTGAAATGTTTCATGGTTGGGGCCGATATGGTGTATAAAAACAACTTATATGATCTGGGATTCTGGCCTAAAGGAGTAGGATTCCGCAGGTTTGACTTCGCACGACTCAGACAATATGAAGGAAGATCCCGAGACAATCAAAACAGTTTTTTATAAGTAGTAACCAAGAAGAAACCAAAGTAAAGGAACCTGAAGACGTTGGAAATAATAATATCAATTTTATTCTATATTTAAATGTACAAAGTATTAACAATAAGCAGAACGTACTAGAGGTAGAACTGAACAAAGAAAATCCTATGTTTATTTCGGTCACAGAAACATGGTTAAAAGAATTTGAAGTAAGTAATTTCCCAATTAATGGCTATCATGTGGTACATTCTTATTGTCGCGAGATATACAGGGGTGGCGGAACTGCTCTGTGGGCGAAAAATGGATTGGAGACTACTCCCTTGTGTGTCAGTAAATTGAATGTTGAGAAAGACTTTGAATACTGTGGTTGTGAATACAAAAATATGACTTCTTGTCACAGAATTATAACTATATATAGGTCGCCTACAGGAAACTTCCAAAACTTTTGTACAAAACTCCAAGAGTTACTAGATGAAATTTTTACAGTAAATGTTTGCTTGTGGATTACAGGATATTTCAATATAGATTTTAAAACATTATCCGTGAGAGAGGAAGTATTAGATATTTTTGCCAATATGGACTTAATAGCATAGTAGAGCGGGATACCCTGAGACAATCTTGCACACGAATCGATAATATTTTCTCTAATATTGAGGCAGAGAGCAGAGTCAAAGACACTCCTCTCTCAGATCATAGATTTATCACAGTAAAAGTGAATCATAACTTGTATGCTGACAGGAGAAACATAAAGGTAGGCAGAAACTATAGCAGAAAGAACAAACAAAAATTTTCCCTACTACTGAAAAATGAAAACTGGGATGTACTATATAACCAAACAACCTGTAATGACAAATACAATAAATTTGAAAGCATTGTTCAAAATCACTTTTTTAATGCATTTCCACTACAAAATCAAAATCAAAACCAGGTTCGAAGAGTTGGGTAACTGATGAAGTAAAACAGTCAAGTACACAGCTTAAAGATCTATATATCCTTCAGAAAAGTATCCAATACTGAGAGAACACTATAAAATCAGGAAAAGTGATCACAAACAAATTGTGGAAAAGTGTAACTAATCACTATGATAACATAATTCAGAACTCGAAAACAAAAGTAAAACTTCTTGGTCTATTATAAATGAACTGAAAGGTAAATCCAAACCCAAATCTAACATTAAGCTGATACATGAAAATGAGGAGATCACTTCACCTGTAAATGTAGCAAACACCTTTAATAATTTCTTTATTGATGCACCAAAGAAAGTTATACATAATATACCAGATGTAGATGGGAATGTTGCCCTACTCAGAGAAATATCGTGACTTCAATGGTGGTACTCCCATATACAGAATTAGAAATCAAATATATTTTACCAGACTTAAAAAAAGCGTTCATCTGGTCCGATGATCTGCCTAATAATATCATTAAAGAATTTAAGGAAGACTTAGTTAAACCATTTTGTCATATCATAAACTCTTGATAGAAACAGGGAATTTTCCCGAATCTTTAAAAGTAGCGAAGGTGATCCCTGTATATAAAAAAAATGCGAAAAATCTATCAGAGAATTATAGACCATTGTCCCTTACATCAGTGTTTGCAAAACTATTTGAGTATTGTATGTTAGAGAGGTTAACCTCTTTCATTACAAGATTTAATCTGATACCAGATGAACAACATGGATTTAGAAAATCCAAATCAACCACAACAGCAACAACAGAAACATATATAGACATATTAACGGAATTAGATGAAAAAAAGATGTCCAATTGGAATTTACTGCGACCTGAGCAAAGCGTTTGATTGTGTTCCGCACGATCAATTATTAGAAAAGCTTTGGATCTATGGGATCAGAGGAAATACACATCAATGGTTTAGATCTTATCTTGATGGCAGAAAGCAATATGTACAGATATCTCACAGTGAGGTCGATGGTCAAAGCAGCATGCACTGCTCAGATCTGAAATCGGTAAATGTAGGGGTACCGCAGGGAAGTGTCCTTGCCCCTATATTATTCTCTTTATATATAGCAGATATTGTTAAATACTTAGATGAATACAAGCTAACACTTTACGCAGATGATTTGTCGATCTTGGTAGCAAGAGACTCATTAGAAACCATCCAACAAAACTGTGATGACTTAATGACAAGAATTATACTTTGGTTCTCAACAAATAAACTATATGTCAATTCTGGTAAAACAAATTTTTTAATATTTCACTCTAGACGAAAGAGGATTGAAAACATAGAAATTAAAATGGGAGAAGTGAATCTAAAACAACGTGAAAATATAAAATTTTTAGGCATAACTATGAATGATACATTAGATTGGGAAATCCATATCAGAGAAACAATGTCCAAACTAAACAGCAAAATATACCAACTGAAATGCCTACGAAGTGTTCTCAACTTGTCTGTGCTGAAAATATTTTATTATGCTGAAATTCAGTCGCGACTCACATATGGAATCTTATTATGGGGTTCAGCATCAGCAGCTCAGAAATTATTTGTACTGCAGAAAAAATGCCTTAGAACATTATTAAATAAAAGTCAGAGAGAATCATGTAGACCATTATTTGCCAAACTGAAAATACTTCCTCTCTCTTGCCTGTATATTCTAGAAATATCGTGTTACATATTTGAAAATAAAAAAAGCATTAGCACTCATAGCAATGATCACAGTTATTCAACGAGATTTAACCACCATCTAAAAACACCTCGAAATAATTTGAATGTAACTCTCAGGGGACCCATCTCCAATGGTGTAAGGATTTACAATAAGCTCCGGAGACAAAAGGAATTACTGATTTCAAATTCAGAAAACATCTTAAAACTTTTCTGTTGTCAAAAATGTTTTATAGTACCGAAGAATTTTATGCCAGCTAGATAGATACTTTCATTCTATAATGTATATTTTCTATTACATAATTTACACTATTTTTTAAATTGTCAATTTTAATGTGAACTAACTATATGTAACCCATGACGTGTTTTATATCACTTTATTGTGGTCCTTGAAAATCAATAAATTTTTACTTTACTTACTGATACGGCTCTAATAGCACATGACAGAACTATTGAACAAACCATGTCCAACCTTCAAAATTTAACCCTAAAGACTAACCAATGGTTCGAAAAATGGCGACTCCTACCCAACCCCACAAAATCACAATTCATCATATTCAATCTCCAACTCTTACCATAAACCAGCATATCCTCAAACCTAAACCAAGTATCAAATACTTGGGTATCACTTTCGATCAACATATGAACTTTAATGCACATATTGAAATCAAGAAGAATATGATATCACGTGCCAAACACTTCAGTAGTTTGACATACAGAAAAAGGGGCATTGCCATGCATACAGCAAGCCACATATACAAAACCTTATGCAGACCCATAGATAGATAGATTATGGACACACATTGCTTTTAAACTGCAAGAAACAAGCCATCAACAAACTTAAAGTAGCTGAAACAACATCGTTGCGAAAAATATCTAAAATACGACACCCGAACAACCCTCTTCACAACCCTCCTAACCGCCTGTTATACCAAACTTTGAACATCCCACCAATAGACGAGAGGATACAAGACCTTGCTAAAAAATTCAGCCTAAAACAAGGCAATATAGATATTATTAGAAGATACTGCCTCAACAGGGAACCCAACATCCAAACCATGATCAGGCATCCACACCAGTCAACATTTGAGAAAATACTGGAACTATCTCATATACTCAACCCTAGGAAACAAACAAGAAGTGAATCCAACTTTCATCGAATGCTCATTTGACTTTTGTATATTTTTATTTGTTTTTTTTTCATATTTTTACTTTGTTTTACTTTTTCTTAAATACTATACAATGTTATTGAAAAATTGTAACCATGGGCAGAAGGACTTCGGTCGATAGCCTTTTGGATCAAATTGATTCAATAAAGTACATTTATTATTATTATTATTATTAATTATATATCACTCTATTGCCTGTTGCTTGAAGAAACTCCTTTATTGACTTTTAGAATTTGACTCTATAGTTAGAACATTTAATATTTTTTCTTATTTGAACTTCCCTGAATGGGTTCATTCTTGGAGTATATAAAAAAACAATTAGCACAGTTAATTTTCGAATAAAAATCATCTTATATGAAATGAGTTTTTGAGTTGAATGAAATGATTTTTTTATCATATACTTCTTCAAGAATAATGTTTGATGCGATATTCACTAATGAAAATGGTAATTTTTGGTAGTGACACTTTCTTCTTGCAAATTTAAGCTGTGTTAATATTGTTTTTCTCAATATTGTACACACAGTGGAAAAACTTAATTATAGTTATGATTTTTGAACCAGTTAAATGAGGGAGTCACCTGAATAAAAAACAGATTCATTATAAAAACACATTTGTTGAATTTAACATTATAAAAACAACTAGCTGATACCGCGTGGAATTTATATTTTTTTTTATGTTTCACTTTGTCTCCTTCTATCTAGCTTATGCCTGTGGCTTTGGCAGCTTCCCTTTATCCTGTTTCCCGTTATCTCATTCCTCGTTATCCACCTCACCCATTATCCCGTTTCCCGTCATTCCGTTTCCCGGCATTCCGTTTCCCGTTATCCCGTTTTCCATTATCCCGTTATCCTGTTATCCCATAATCCCGTTGACCCATTATCGCGGTATTCTGTTATCCCGCTATGTTTTTGCTTTTCGCGTTATCCCATTAGCCCCTTATCCTGTATGTATTTCATCCCGCTATGATGACGGGAATAGAGTATGTGACAATAAAACCACATTTCTTCATAACCAAGTGCAACCAATAGAAGGTGAGCTCCCATTTCAAGTATATTTATGTATATATATATAAATATATATATTTATATATATATATATATATATATATATATATATATATATACTATAGTGCCGCTGGACCGTACCGTAGTATCGCGCACTCGGTTTGTCATCGTCGCCAGAATAGCTCGCAGAGATGGTAGATTTTTTCCTACTTACTTGACACTTATCGTCATATTTTGGACAACTCACACAATATCTTTATAAATTGTAGCCTATGTGTTATTCTGATGTATAAGCTATATTATTGTAAAGTTTCATTAAAATCCATCCAGTAGTTTTTACGTGAAAGGGTAACAAACATACTAACAAACTTTCGCGTTTATAATATTAGTAGGATTCAGAATGAAATAAAATATTGATTTGTTTGAAAATATTAACAGGATGTTGTATTCATGTTGAAAAGGAAAATATTCTCAATTGAATATTTGATAGAAAGATTTTTCTGTGAATAAAAAAATTCACGATAAAAATTAAGTTATTTTTTGCGAATGACTAACAGAAAACAACTACTCCCCCGGCTAAAGCCACACTGGACATTGCACTACATCTGATAGATATTCTGAAAGTACCCTAACTCAAAAGAAAAAATCTGAAATGAAAATTTGCTTTTTCATTGAGATGATTATTTGATTTTCTATTCCAGTCTTGATTGGGAACTCATAGAGATGAACGAGACGAAGAAGAATGATTTCCAAAAGAGAGTACTCACCAGAAATCATTTGTAACATTGACACAAGAGAGGCATTGCATTCACTAGATCTTCAATACGAAAATCTATTTCACGCTTCCACGATCATCAGGAAGACCAAAAGAAATGGAAAACACATTTTTAGAAGTAATCTCATTTTGCGAAGATGGAAAGTTAGAAACATTCCTTTCGGAGAGACACTTTGAAATCAGTGTTTTTTGACATTAAAACCTGTCATGGGGTATGATAGATTGATTTGTTCGAAAATATGAACAGGATGTTCATAAAATTAGATTTGGAATCATCTGCGACTGAAAGATAAACTTTAGTCACTATCTTCCATCGTTCAAGATAACCTCTTATGGAGTACTCATGTTGAAAAGGGAAACACTCCCAAATGAATATTGAATGGAAATATTTTTCTGTGAATAGAAAAATCCACGATAAAAATTAGGTTATTATTTGTGAATGTCTAACAGAAAACAACTACTTCCCCGGCTGAAACCACGCTGGGCATTGAACTACATCTGATAGATATTCTGAAAAGACTCTCAAAAGAAAAAATCTGAAATTTAAAATTTGCTTTTTTATTCAGACAGTTATTTGATTTTCTATTCCAGTCTTAATTAAGAACTCATCAGAAATCATTTGTAGCATTGATGCAAGAGAGGCATCGCATTCACTAGGTCTTCAATACATTTTTATTGACAAAAATCTATTTCACGCTTCCACGACCTTGGGGATGACCGGAAGAAATGGGAAACACATTTTTTAAAAGCTATCTCACATTTAAACCTGTCATGGGGTATGATAGATTGATTTCCTTGAAAATATGAACAGGATGTTCATAAAATCATATGTGGAATCATCTGCGACTGAAAGATAAACTTAGTCACTATCTTCAATCGTTTTGTAGTTCAAGAGCTGATGATATATTTTTCCGAATTATCTGAGCAATATGCAGACTCATGTAAAGAAGTGAAGTTATATAGGAGTGTACCCTTGTTGAACATGCAATGGAAAATGCTCTGTTTGCCTAGTCTGATCAATTTTCAATTAATTTACGTTTTATCGAGGGTAATATCATATGTGCTAGGGGTTTTATCGCAATTTTTTTTTTATTTTCGGGAAATCATTTTGCCTGGAAATTTTACTGACTGCGATTTGCGGTCTTATTATCTAGCCGCAAATTGCACGAGTTAAATTTCCTAGAGGCAAAATGCTTGAGGGAAAATTTCAAAGATTTTACGATAAAATCCTCTAGCACAAATGATATTTGATGAGAATATTTCCCAAATAACATTTGAAACTGTATAAAATTATCAGAATTCATGTTATATTTGAATTTTCAACGGGAAAAATTACAACAATTCTCGTTTTAAAATTGAAGGAATCATGTTTCCGTTTCTAAATGCTTGACCCTTGACTAATGTGGCCATTCCATAGTTATCTTTGGTCAATCTATCTTTCCAACAATTAATTTGAGAATATCAAAATTCATTTAGCTATTTTTAGTTTCATAAATAAAAATATATCTGCTGTGCTATTCGTTCATTTCTATTGCATACTTGGGAGTGTTTATCCTCCCATACACTGAACACTGAAATATGTATGCCTTCATTTGTAACGAATACTCAAATTCCAATTTTTATGATCCTAACTCGAAAAGTAACGAAACCCCATAGAAATTTCCAACCCACTATATCACCCCTTTAAGGCTTGAATTTCGGAAAACACTGAAACACGTATTTAAATTACAACAATTCTCGTAACAATATTTGTAACAAAGGGCTATAATTTCAATTTTCATGAACTCCACTTGAAAAAAACTAACGGCACTCTTATACAAACTTTCAACCCTCACTTTAACCTTCAGTGTTGAATTTTAAAAAATCCTAAAATTTGTGATTTATATTTAAAAAGATAAGCCCAAATACCAATTTCCTTGACTCTTACTTCAAAACATTCACACCTCTTCTCTCCTCCCTCCCTCTAAGGATGGAATAAGAATACGCTGAGGTTTATATGAAAAACTTCATAATTCTCACATATCTAGTTTCTCCAGATACGAGAGTTTTCCTGATTCGGAATTATATTCTTCTGGAGCTGAAAAAGTCGATATCTCACTCGATGTTCCATAGTCTGAGACTACTTATCGACTTTTTAATATTTCTTAGTTTCTCTGCAGATATTTCCATATAACCGGGATCATTTTCGGTATTACTCGTCTCGCAGCTACTCAGGTCGGAAAATTCAACTTCGTCACCTGAACCTGACGAAAAACCCACATTTTTGGAGCTATCAGGTTTTCTCATACAATAATCAACCTGATAATATGAAAAAAATACATTCATCAACTTTAAAGCGAGTCGCTTATTATTGAACATAAACATTATACTGAATATGAATTATGTGCTCAACTTTTTGCCTTTTCTCAAGTTATAATTTTGAAGGGTCATCGCGACAATCTGTTTTCCTCTGCTGGACATTTCTGCACCTCACGCTTACTGATTTGAAATCCCTAATAAATATTTTGAACTGGAAAAACGCGCGAGGCAGTAGAGGCAACGCCGCCGGACATACAGAGGCCGTTTCAATATAGGCAATATACGTTTGGGATTCATAGCGTAGTGAAAGAATAATTGGCTCTACAACGTTTCAAAGGAGTACACAAATTTTTAAATATTGAGAATTGTTACCCCTCTAAGTGTGCTTAGACGGAAAATGATGGAAGGATGTCATTGCACTGGAATATACTCTTCGCCCATTCTGAAAAGTGCGGGTTCAAGAGCGACACGTTCATTTGGTGGGCTTCACAAGCTACCGTGTACAACTATATATATATATATATATATATATATATATATATATATTAATAATAATATAAGTTTATTCAATTCAGCCTATCTAATATAATATATTTAAAATGTATAAAACAAAGAACGAAGAATTGTATAAACTGGAAGTTTGGTGAAGTTGTCACGTGATATACTCTGTGATATATATACTATCAATACCTAATTATAAAGTTATAAAATATAACATCGATTTCAAAAAATAAATGATATATTATGGAATTGTGAAAAACTTAGTTATAACAATATATATATATATATATATATATATATATATATATATATATATATACGAATTATATCAATAATAATAGAAACAATCAAACAACAGATCCCAAACATTAAGCTTGTATGCAAATCTTGTTCTGGATGTCTTTTTCTTTCGACTGCAATTTCCTGTGTCTAAACTATTCGGAGATGATTACAATATTGTGTGATTCTGTTATCAAAACAGAAAAAATAATAATAATAATCGTTCACAATATAGTAAGAGAATTGGTAACCAACCAATTAGATATATTTTTTTTAAATTTGATAAATTTGATTTTATTCTTTAAGTCCTGTGCGATGCTGTTATAGACTTTTTGACGGACATACAGAAAACTTCTTTGACGTATGCTTTTTTGTGTTCTGGGTAGTACAATATTTTCATATTTCCTGAAACGTGTTTGGTGAGTATGGGTAATATCATCTATAAATAAATTGTTTTTGATAACTTGTGTTAGCGCTGTTTTATAAAAAAGATTTCTTATATTTAGATAACCGAAGTGTTTGAATAATGTTTCTGTAGGAAAACGGATGCTTGTTTTATGGATTATCTTTATAATTCGCTTTTGCGCAATTTCTAATGGTTTTAAAATATTTTCATATGCCCCACCCCATCCAACTAGGCCATAGCCTAGTAGTGACTGAACCAGAGCGAAGTATATATTTCTTAAATTTCGTTGGTCTGTTATTTTTGTAATTTGTTTGAACATATACATAAGCGATCGTATTTTTTTTGTTAATGTCTGATGACTATCTATTGTTATACCTAGATAATTAGCATGATCTGTGCTCTTTCCTTTTAAATGAGATATACCGAAATTGTTTTATTTTTTGGAAGTCCTGTTCTGTAGTTTGCTTATTTAGTTTTTCCTAGGTTGATAGTCAATAAGTTTTTGTCAAACCACTTTACCATTACTTGCAGCTCGTTAGATATGTTTTGTTCGACTTTATACCAATTTTTTCCCTCAACATAAAGAACAGTATCGTCTGCGAATGATATCATACTGTTTGCACTTTTTTTTGGGACAATAATTGATTTAAATATATTAAAAATAAGATGGGCCCCAGCACGGTTCCTTGTGGGATACCTTATGTTAATATTTTTTCAGTACTCTGTGCACAACCGATTCTTACCATTTGGGTTCGTTCGTTGAGGTAGCTTTGTAAAAGGAGCAGTGCTGGTCCGCAAATCCCAATATTTTCCAATTTTGACAGAAGCCTTCGATGACTTATAGTATCAAAGGCCTTTGCCAAATCTATAAAAACTGCAGCACATGGACGACTTGAATCTAAGCTGTAATAAATTTTTTGTGTTAAAAGGGCAATCGCATCATTTGTAGAACGGTTCGTCTGGAATCCAAATTGCATTTTAGACAATAAAGAAAATTTGTTTAGAAAATTAATAAGGCGTGCTTTGAAAGCTCTTTCAAATACCATACTTAAATTAGAAATGAGGCTTTTGGGTCTATAGTTTTCCACTTTATTGCAATCTCCCTTTTATGTATAGGCTTAACAATGGCAATCTTAAAGTGATTAGGGCATTTTCCTTGAGCAAACATCAGATTAATTAGGTAACATAGAGATTTAGCAATTATAGGTGCAATATTTCTAAGTATTTTTGTTGTGATATTGTCAAATCATCTTTCAGGCTGTTGATTATCTGCATAATTTCCGTTTGATCTACAGGCTTCAAAAATATCGAGCATATATGATTCGATTCTAGTTCATTATCCTCATTTTCTAAGATACTAGTTGCTTTGATTATTTGTGCCATTTTTTTTCCGACACTTGTGTAGTGATTATTGAAAATTTCGGCAATGTTTTCGGGGTTTGTTTCAATTAGTCCATTGTTAGGGTTTTTGGCCGTTAGTTTGTGCTGTATTCCCTTATAGTTTGCCATATTTTTTTACTGTTATTTTATTTTGGTTTATAATTTTTTCGTAGTATCTGCGTTTCATTTGGTTTGCTAATTTCACAATTCTATTTCTGTATGTCTTGTATGATTCATAGTTTTCATCATTCCTATCTTTTTTATATTTTTTATATCGTTTATCCCTTTCTTTCATAGAAGTTATTAGATCTTTTGTAATCCGCGGTTTTTTTTATGTTTTCGTTATGTATTTTAATAGTTTTACATTTTTTTATGCTATCTTTCACAATTTGTACTATATTTTCTGTTATGACATCTATGTTTTGTGTTTTGTAAATTGATTCAAAATTCTCCCTCTCTAATATATGTTTCAACTTCTTATAGTCTAAGTATTCTTTTTTTGATACACTTTTGATTTTTTCAATCTCATTATCATATTGTAAGATGATTGGATAGTGGTCTGTTATTTTTGAGTGCAGAATGATTGGTATTGGAGAATTATTGTCTATATATCTACTTTTAAAAAATATATGGTCAATGCATGTTTCAGAGGTGTTTTCAACCCTCGTGTATTTATTAATAGTTGATTTAAAACTTCCTTGGTGAGTGTTTTTGTTTCCCTTATTCTTGTTGAAATTCATTCTTAATTTCTTCCGTTTGTTTTTTGTTTGCTTCTATAAGTAACATAAAAAGCTGTTGGTGTTCTGGTGCCAGTTTGTTGAGGCTGTGTTCATCCATTCCGTGTATTATATATATATATATATATATATATACATATACATATATATATATAAATATATATATATATATACCCAAATTTTACAAATTCAAAACTTGTGATTAGTTAACAACCGAATATCAATAAATATTTACATTCATTACCAGAATTCATGAAAATGAACAAATACCATATAAGTAAAATCGAAATGAATCTCAATTGAGACAGTAATCAGGGCACATGAAATTTGGTAGTAAGCTTATCTGTGATTATCCCCATCTGGCGATTTAGTAGTGCTACAGTTTCCAGCTGTCAGACCGGCAAAACAGCGAAGTCCTGCCCTTCTGCTACTCCTTTATATCCACCTTACCATAAAGGATGGTTCTGCATTTTCTAGAGATTTACCAGAGAATGTACCATACTGTTGATGAATGTGCAGAATAGGTCTCGGAAGGGATCTCCGTACGATTTGAGATATTGGAAAGATTGAAAGAAGGCCTGTGATATTGGATGGCCTCAAAGAGGTTGGATATAATAAAATCTTGGGAGAAGCAGGAAATCCAATCCACAAATGTGTGTGGCTGTTCAGCGAAACCAGGCCACTTATTTTCTTAAACTTATCTCACAAGATTTCAAGAAAATCTGCATAAAGCGAAGTCAAAAGCTCCAATCCACCTGGACAGCAAGAGACCTTTTTTCCTCTTTATTTTTCCCGATTTCTTTCGTATATGTTTCAGGCAAAAATTTTTTCTTGATTTCTAGGTAGGCAAGAACATCTTTCAAACATTTGACGCGTTAATCAACTCTTTTTTATCGTTTCGTCATAAAATATGAATGTGGTTGTGAATATGAAAAATAGGGACAGCAAACAAACAGTTTCGGAAAATGGGCATTGAAACAATGTAATTCATTTTCTTCAAGCATTTATTCAACTTGCTTCGTTCATATGTCTGTCTGTCTTTCCGGTCCAAAATTTGTAAGCTATTTATCACACTTGCTGCCATCCGATTGAGTTGATTCATAATTCTGGTGACAAGGCATTATTAACTTTTTAAAGACAAACTTTTATTCGAATGCACTACAAAGGAAAAAATAATTTCTTAAGATGTGTGACGCAGGTTATTCTCTGAGTAACAGATTCAAAAGCTTGTCTCGCAAGAATAATCTTTTTCACAAGATTTTATTTAGTTTCACCTGTCCCAGTGTCTGTCTGTAATCAAATCTTGCAAGTTAAATTTGACCCACAGGTGTACATAATTCCGGTTAGGTTAGGAAAAAAAAATGGCGGCTCTAATATGGCGGACAATTTTTGTGATTATGGTCCGATTCTATTCAAAATTGGGATCTAGGGGTTTTCGGGGTCGGAGATTATGATTACTAAACTAGTTATTTAACATCATAAATACTAAAAAATAAATTAACGAAAAAAATAAAATAAAAACAAGCTTTTATTAGTTTCGAAAATTTAACATGGCGGCCAAGTTTTGTGATTATGGTCCGATTCTATTCAAAAGTGGTATGTGGGGGTTTTTGGGGTCAAAGATTTTTTTAAAGACTTTTATTTTTAGTTTTACCTTTCCCGGTGTCTGTCTGACTGTCTGTGTGTCTGTCTGTAATCAAATCTTGCAAGTTAAATTTGACCCACTTCTAATCGTCTGATTGATTTGAAATTTGATATTTCTGGTGACAATGCATTATGAAATTTTGATTGGGAAAAAAAATGGCGGTTCCAATATGGCGGACAATTTTTGTGATTATGGTCCGATTCTATTCAAATGTGGTATCTAGGGGTTTTCGGGGTCGGAGGATTATGATTTTTTGTCCAAATTTAAAATGGCGGCTCCAAAATGGCGGACAAATTTTGTGATATGGTCCGATTCTATTCAAAATCGGTATGTGGGGGTGTCGCGTCCACACGCTCTTGTGTATGTCTTTCTTGTTTATTATTGAGTTTAAACATAGTTTTCTTCTTTCATATTTTCTTATCAAAGAAATCTAATTATAGTAGGTATTCATTGGCAATTATTAGTTTATTTTCTCCCCGTGTACATTCATTGACCTGCTATATCAATCACAAAAACCTCAAGATCCTCACCTCGTATTTCTCACCAGCAGAACAGCGAGTGACAGTTTTTAAAACAGTTGAAAATATACTCTCGGCATTCACAGTGCTATTTGCTTGCTCTTGTTTAAAATCTACTTCAACGTGATCGCAACATTACCCAATCAAGAAAAGGTGATATTACTTTACGAAAGTGACTCTCGCAGCAGCATACACCACTAGAGATCTCTAGGAGAAGGCTACTGAGGAGACCATTGTCATAGCCCACACTTCGGAGAACCTACTGGTAAGATCTTGAGGTCTCGGATTATGGTCATTTCAACCTCTCACTATTCTCATATTTTTCCTCTCAACCGCATAAAGATTACAGTCGTCCACTTATCTCTTGAGTTTGTGATTTTCTTATAAAAATTGCACGCACACAAAACAGGGGGTTTTTGAGGTCAAAGATTTTTTTTACAAGCTTTTATTTTTAGTTTCACCTGTCTGTCTGTGTGTCTGTCTGTAATCAAATCTTGCCAGTTAAATTTGACCCACTTCTAATCGTCCGATTGATTTGAAATTTGGCAGGTGTACATAATTCCGGTGACAATTATGAAAAAATACAAAAATGGTGGGCAATTTTTGTGATTATGGTCCGATTCTATCCAAAATTGATATCTAGGAATTTTCGGGGTCGGAGATTATGATTACTGAACTAGTTATTTAACATCATAAATACTAAAAAATAAATTAACGAAAAAAATTAAATAAAAACAAGCTTTTATTAGTTGTTAATAAAAACAAAACCAAAAAGTTAAAAATGAAAATTATAAAAAAATAAAATTTTAAAGACAAGCTTTTATACAAATGCACTAAACAGGAAAAAATAATGTCTTTCATTGTTTGATCTAGGTTATTCTGTGAGTAACAGATTCAAAAGCTTGCCGCGGATACAAAACAGGTAATCTTGCGCAGCAAAATTTTAAATCTGTTACTCAGAATAACCTAGATCAAACAATAAAAGAAATTATATTTTCCTTTTTAGTTTACAAAAGCTTTATTTTTTTTAATAATCTTTATTTAGGTATCCAAACTGAAAACATTGCTCCTTACTCATAGAATAACCTATGTCACACATCTAAAGAATTTATTGTTTCCCTTTTTCCCGAATAAAAGCTTGTCTTTAAAGAGTGTTTTTAATCATTTTTATTCTACAAGCTCATATGTAACTTGCTCTCTTAGGGTCTAGGTCAAATCTTGTAAATCAAATTTGCACCACTTTCAGTCATCCAATCGACTTGAAATTTGACTGGTTCATCATTCGGGGGACAATGCAGTATGACATTTTTATATGAAAAAAAAACGAGATGGCGGATGAGTGTGACTTAAAATAATAATATCTTTATTCATATTTCCATAATGTAACAAGAGTTTAGTATCGAAAAATTGAGAATTGTAATTGACAATATATAAGGGCAGAATTCAGTCGCCTCTATCCGGAGATAATGGTGACTGCTCTTATATAATCAATTGGAGTAACAGAGTAGCATTAACATTCATGGTACGATTCTATTCAAAATGGTGTTTGGGGGTTTTTTGAGTAAAAAATCATGGATTCAAAATGGCGGCTTCAATATGATATCTTGGGGTTTTTGAGGTCGGGCTGGTTGTAGATTATTGATTTTTTGTTAAATTAAATTATATGAGATGCTCCCAACATACTGAAAATGAGCTGGGGGTTTCGGGAGGTGCGGATTACGATTTTCTCAAGAATGACTGAGAATAATGAAATATATAGTTATACTCATAATAGTGCTTATTAGGACATCCCGGGTGTCAATTTCATGTGATCCGGTGATTCATCCTGAAAAAAATAAATTGAAAGTTGACCTGAAAGTCGGAGTTTAGTAGCTCACAATGTAAGACAATGTGAAGTCATGTTCTGAATAAAAGAACTTTTTAAAAACAATATTCTTCAGAAATGTACAAAAAAAAATATATTTAGATATGTAATTTTGTAAGTACCTATTGGATTGAAAAGTTGGCCGCTCAATATTTTCGGTTGGAAAACGAAAAATAATTATTTTTGGGCGACCATAAGTGTTCAAATGTATAACTCACACATCTAGAGATGATTTTGTCATTTTTGGTACATTTGAATATAGCTTGTTTTCAAGAAGCTTTTTCATTTAATTATATAATATATCAATTGATAGAATTTTCGATTTGCAGGTGTTTTGTTGAGTATAATAACCTATAATGATTCAACTGCTTCTTTACGTAAAACATATCAATAATTCCCGCTTATTGTATCCCTCATATGTGAGTCGTGGTTATTTTGTTTGTTAGTTTTAAATATCAAACCCAACAAGAATCCATTGTTTTTCAGATGTCCCACTGCATCAATGTCTTTTCGATAAACTATTATTTTCTGTGTGAAAGAAGTCAAAAAGACGAAATGTTCAATGTGAAAACGGGATGCGCAATCAATGAAAAAATGATTTTTATTTTTCCATATCTCCAGCGATAGATTTGATAAAACCAATTTTTTTGAATATATCGCAAGCAAAAAGAGTTTTTTTAGATTATAATTCTCTGTTCAAAGAGTTAAGCAATATCACATAAAGGGAAAATACCAGTTCCTTTGAAAAAAGTGTGAACTCAATCGAAGACATTCAAAAATCTCTAGTGGAAGACTAAGTGTTCATAAATGAACAGTGTTGAAATATTTGGTAGAAAAAATATTATTCTTGAATTGCCTTGAATGCAGTTTTTATCTGAAGCTAGCTGACCCCATATTGAACATGATTGTTGTTTTGCATGGAAAACCTGTTTAATTTTGAGAAATGTAAATGTCTTGGAACTCGGTGCAAAAAATAATCTAAACATTCGAAGCGATCACTTATTGACTTCTTTCGAGATGTTTGCCACTCATCATTAGAACATAATCCATTGCAGACAATAATTAATGCCTGCAAATTCAAATGACATCAATCTTTCATCCAGCATTTTTAAGGATCTCAGAGATAGCACAGCACCAACCGAACTATGGACATGTAAATACAATTAATTTATAGATAATTAATTTATACGTCCATAAACCCAACCCCAATCTGCCAAAAAAAATTGTTAGTTTATAATTAGCGGATCAGAATAACAATTATGTCCAATTCAATTATTCTGATTTTTTCAAATCATTTAAATCACAGAAAACTATATTTTTTTGTTGTGAAATATTTATTTTATCCAAAAAATATTCATCTTCCTTGAATATTTCAAATTTCTTATATCGCTAAATTGAGAATAATTTTAACAAATTCATGATACATATAGAACTGTGAGGAAATTGTCCCATAATTATACAATATCAAGAAACCACTGCTCTTTCAGATCAAACATTTTATAATTTTCCATTCAGTGATTAGTACCGGTTTTTATTAAATTGGATATCATATAATAATTTGATTAGATTTTTTCGAACAATAACAGTCCCTTCTTTGAAACAAAGAATATATACCCAGTATGAATGTTTCGTGTACTCTGTTTGAACAGTTCAATTTTTCATTCAAATTTGTAGCCTCTCAGTATGTCATGGAATGAATGAAGTGACAATCTTCAGTTGAACAAGGTGAAATTAACCTGATGCGATATTTTTTCCCCTAGAGACTGAAATCCCTGTCTTCTTCAAAAAAACTACTTTTCACTGTGAATAAATTCATCAACTTTCAGGACTTGCCCCATCTTGGACCACTTCCACATCTTCAAACATAATGAATAAAAATCACCGAGTAGTTATAAACTAGATTTCCTGAAAAGACACCTCAACTAATGGATAAATCCATATGTGAATTTGTAAACTATTTCGCTTTCAATTTCAACTCGAGAATTGATATTTTCATTCTTCAATATTCTCAGACTTTCCAGTATGGGTAGGCAAATAATATACAGAGTGAGCTATTGAAAAAAGCTGAACATCTCATAATGGGAAAAATTTTCGAGAATACCCTGAAAGTAGTCGAATTTGATTGAAGGGGATTTTTTTCCAACACATGTCTGTATGACCAACCCCATCAAAATCGCAAAGACCTATCACTAACTTACTGAAATGTCCTCTTTAATGACACAATGCTACTACCCAACGATTAACTTTTTGGGTGCATTTTATAAATTTTAATGTTTCACCTGAATATGCATTTCGATCTCCATTGATACCTCTGTATAAATATACTAATCGATTTTCATGATGATGATAAATCAATACATGAGCAATGAAAACGATATTTCGATCAAAGGTCGAAAAACGACTCCTAATAAGAAAGCTATACAACGCCCTAAAAGGGATCCTGAAGATAGTTATTCTTTTTCAATAGTTTCAAAACGTCTCGTAATAAAGAAAGATTGCATGTTTTTCTATGCCCAAAATATTTTGTGTTATTTTTTCAATAATATATTCGGAACCAAAATATTAAATATTTTTTTACAAATAGATAAAATATACCTACTCTTTATTTATTCATATCAACCAAATGCATCGATTTCGAACAAAATTGATTTGAACATAATATTATCCTTCCACATGACATCCTAGGTAACACAGACCTCTCCTTGAGATCTCTGAGAGGTTATAATTAGGATCTTATGCGTACTCCTATTGCGAGTTCTCGGTGATCGCTATGTGCTGTAACTAATCGAAATTCTCACTGGTGTCCCCAGGAAAAATCTTGGAAACCTCACATTTCATTTGCCAGGTTCCATCTTATTACGAGTTCCTAAAGATGTCCCGAATGCAACCTGAATAAGAAATTCTTATAGCGAGATCCTAAAGTTATCCCGGATGTAACCAGAACAAGAAATTCTCAAGGCGAGTTCCTAAAGTTATCCCGAGGGCAACCTAAATAAGAAATCCTTATTGCGAGTTCCTGAAGTTATCCCGAATGTAACCAGAACAAGAAATTCTCACTGCGAGTTCCTGAAGTTATCCTGAACGTAACCTGAATAAGAAATTCTAATTGCGATATATATATTATTTTTGTTGTTTTCCGGTAACACTGCTGGAGAGTGGAAATAATGAGAGAGACGACAGATACGCGAGACATATTATACACATCGCGGAATACTACGAGTTGTGAATAGTGGAGATCGTCCATGGTCCCCATCCGTTCGTCTAAAATACTAATGTGATTTTTTAATATGTAGCTTAGCTGTGGATGGCGTTGCTCGGAGCACAAGGTGATTGTTTATCGTTTGTATATGTATTTGAGTTTAATGAAGAGTGAGGATAGATAAGTGCTGTTTTTTACCATGTTCTCATTTTACGAAGGGTGTTTTTGTTGTGTATGCCTACTGATGGTGTAATAGGTGCTAACTTATTGCCGCCATTTTAGATTCATCCTGATACCCAGGAACCGCCAAAAAGGAATTTATTCATTTTATCAAATACCTATCCTTTTCCAAAACTCAAAAATAGTAGTTTCAGGTCCTCGGGGTTTATTTTTTTCATTATTATTGTTATTGTACAGATTCTATATTCAAATTTGAAGCTGTTTCGCCAAAGGCCCTAAACTATCCTTAACCTTAAGATAATATAACCCATAACTCATTTTGTACGACACAATGATGAAGTAATAAAAAATCTTCAAAAAGTTGCACCTTGATAAAATGAGCAGAACTTTGCAAGTAGAATCACCCCCTGAGTTTTTTATCAAATATGACGATGAAGAATGAGACTTAAACATATAAGACTCTCAAGTTATTAGTTTTAGAGATTCACAAAAGGCATCGAACATGACGCAAACATTAGTTTTTTTTATCCTAATTTAACGGCGGAATATTTTTCATTCAAATTAATTGGTACCTTATTTTCTCTCGACAGCACTAAATTTTGTATAGGAAAGTCATTTCAGACAGTGTTGTCTTACTGGGGGTTGTGGAGCTTTTTCAGTATTTAGATTTGTTTTTTGAATTCCTTAGAAAAACAGCTGATGGTTCGCCTTGCCATAATAAAATCAAACAAAAGCTTGACAATTTTGGGGATTGATTAAGTAATAAAGAATTGAAACTTTCAAGAGGAAATCACTACAAATTTTAATAAGAATAATTCAGCAATTCTTAATGAGTTATTGTGAAAAACTCAATTTCTAATTTTTAACCACCCTGTGTGATATCCAAAGGGCAGTGAAATGTATATTTGAATTAATATTCCGAATATTAAGCTTTATTCAGGTCTATCGAAAGTGACAGCTAGATATATGCAAAAAACCAGTATTTTTTGTGATTTTTGCTCTGGCTTACCTTGTAAGATGAGATGTAAACTTCATATTTAATTGCTTGTTTCAATATTCTTCCTATCTGGCAGTTATAATAATACAAAGTGTTCTGATCATAATAATGTTCCTGCAGCAACACACACATGTGCAGTTCAATCCCTTGTATAATATAAAATTCAATTATGTGCTCAAGAGGTCTACCAATTTAGGTCATGAATAAAGCGAAATGGCTATTATCTTTTTTATACTCCGTGACTGTGAAAAATAATCATGCATATGTGGAATTGGAATTTTTTTATCAATTCGATACTGAAAAACATTATGTGGCCCTATATACTTATATTGAATCTATGAAAGAATGTGTTCATCTTATTGATGTACGACATGAAGCAGCAGTTATTATTTATATCATAAATAGTGATATCAGTAGCTCAGTTGGTGGAGCTTTTATCTGACATATGGAATAAAGTTATCTACAAAACCATTAAAGGACAATAAATATAATATAAGAAATATAAATTAAATGCACCTTTTCCCCATTTTTTTTAGGTCTACCTATGACTTGAAAAAACAACTGCATATGCATCCCAGCAAACATAAATGAGCGGTAAATGATGAGCTGTTAACTGCGGTCAGATGTCAACAGCGGCACACCGATGTCGGTAAATAATTACGCATATTTATTATGGATGTTTTGAATTTAGCCAGAAATTACCCGTTAAAGATTTGCGATAATCGCACCGATGTCGTTTTGACACAGTATGTGGCATTACCCGCCGCTCTACTGCGACCTCTGTAATGAGAATGCAACATTGGCATTACTGAATATCACTGCTGATTTCATGTAGGATGTCAAATTGCGTATTTTCTATTTTGTCTGGTCATTGTCATTGTGGTATATGGTCATGAAAATAATCACAGTGGCGAGAATTTTTTCAGATTTGTGTGTTACCATTCTATCTATTCGGTGAAATATTTTTCCAGGCCAGTTTGAAATGCAATATCTAGGAAACGATTTGAGATACAATAAAAATGGTTGAAATGGAGAAAAAGTTGTCTGTTTAGGTAAATAGGAACAATCTGGCTCTTCAGTTTCAGAAATCTTCTACAATTAGTGGCTTCAGGGAGTGAAAACAGTGAATTGTAGATATCTAGTCCATGAATCAGTCGATTCTGAATGTTTGGTGAATTTATTGTGTATAATAACTAAGTTTGATTATCCCAATATTGATTCCTCCCACGAGCTCTCAGAGATATGCTGCCTCAACTTCCCATCGATTTATACAAATATGTATTACAAAAGCATAACTCTGGGCGGGATGTATGTATATATAAAATAATTTTTAACTAAGTCATGGAATCAGATGTGGAATAATCATCTGCGACTGAAAGATAAACTTCAGTTACTATATCTTTTGTCGTTCAGGATAACCTCTTGGTTGTTGAAAAAGAAAACATTATTCTCAATTGAAAAAAGAAAAAAAAATTGAAAAAATCTATAAACAATTGAAGTTACTTTTTTTATATCTAACAGAAAACAACCATTGTGCGAAATCCCTAACTTTTAATCTGAAAAAATCTGATTTACATTTTCATTCAGATATTTAATTGAAAAACTTTTTATCCAATCTTGATTGAGAAAGTTTTTTAGTCTAATATCTGAATGAAAATGCAAATATACACTATAGGATTTTTTCAGGGGAAAAGTTTTAGGGATATTTCACAATATACATTGTGATATAAATATCTGTATATCAGATGATGTCAATGTCCAGCATGCCGCATGCTATAGTGGCGGGAAAGTAGTTGTTTTCTGTTAGATATTACAAAAAGTAACTTCAATTTTTCATCATATTTCCAATTGAGATCGTTTTTCCTTTTTCAATACATAAGAATGTCTTGTACAACTCACAATGTGAACTCTTGAAGACCACGCCACAAGCACTGCAAGCGACCTCACATAGATCTCAACAAAAGCAGTTGATATGAATTTCCCAAAGAACTCGCGAAAAGGCTGTATATGCGAAGTTCCTACAAAACTCGCCAGAGGCACTGCCTGCGATGATCACACAGCTAGCTTTTATGCGAGCTCACAGAAACCTTACCAAAGTACTCGCCACAAGATTTCGTAGAGATCTTGCAGGGTGTATTGTTCGAGAATTTCCACGTGGGATCGTTAAGACCTCGCTTAGAATATCCCGGCGGCGGACATTTGCCGGAGATATAGAGCTCTCAAAAACTTCTCAAAGAAGTTACAAAAGGCGTAACAATTTCCTAAAAAGAGTTCGCCGAGATATATTTAGGACATCTTTGTGTTGCCTGGGATATATTCACGCTTCTGAAATTGAAGTATTTGAGGAAATAAGTACTCTTAATTTAAAGAAAAAAAACTGGAATTATTTATCCTCTACCTGACAACGAATCCAATTTCATGTTTTTATTCCTACTCCTGTTTGGTACCGTGCAGAAGCCGCTGATGTCATCTTATTTCTGTACACCTTACCGCCCAAAGAGTTTATCATCATCCCCGGAGTTTGCCGTCGTCCCCGGAGTTTATTCCTTTATCCGGAGTTTTACATGTTCCGTGCATTTCTGTGTTTTTTTTTTGTTCCGCTTTCGTAAGTTTGATACTTTTTAGGTGTTTGTATGTATTGATTCGAAATAGTTGCTAACATGGCGCAATCCATGCGCCACATTGCGAATACCCGTTCTTCCGTAGAGACTGTTCATGTATACTGAGAATAAGATAATTTTCAACATCGCTTCTCGGCCTTCTGGCTGAGTTGACGGCTTTACATTTACATTATCACTGACTGTAAGGCAAATAACATGGAATTTAATGTTTAAGAAATGTTTAATTGCTTACCCATTTATTCATTCTATAGAATATCCAATACCCACATTTATTTGATCAATTTGGCAAATATAAAAGGGATTCTTTAAAAATGTTCAATTAGTAATTACAAGATTATACTTTAATATAACTTCCATGGGAGGTGCATTTAATTTCAATTTGTCTTTTTATAATCATTCAAAAAACTGCTGCTTTGCGAAATCGCTTTGTGGCTGTTTGCGAAACCCTAAAAACATACACTTTGCGACGTCCTGGGTAATTACTGGCGATGTGCTTGTTTGCGGACATTACTGGTGCCTCTTTTTTGCAGATCCCCGTAGTAATTCCCTGCAACTTCTATGCTATCGATTCTGGTTGACTGGAATCGTCCTCGTCCAAACACGTTGAATAGAAGCTTATAAAATACGAAATTTATGTTGATATTTTTTTTATTCATAATTAGCAGATAACATAAAAGTATGGGTCAATATCTAAAGTCCTGGTTGAATGAATGGAATCGGATCAAACTCACGAAACTCGTCCTGACATTTTGAATTCGCCAATCAGAGTTCTCGAATTATGACAAAAAATCATTATTTTCGGACATGAAAACTCTTATTCACCAATCTACAATGAAATCAATCGGACCATATATCACAAAACTCAACCGCCATTTTGAAACCGTCATCTTGTTTTCTTGAATTTGAAAATTGATAATGCATTGTCAATGAATGAGGGACACCGGTCAAATTTCAGAACTCCGCCTTGATTAGACTAGTCGAAATTTTGATTACGAGATTCCTAGCAGACAGATAGCAAGTTGAATAAAAGCTTTTGAAAATATATGCACTTTCTTATCAAAATGGAGTTACCAATGAACAGAAGCACCCAAATTGGTTTCAATCAAATGTGAAAAAGATATTTTTAGTTTTTTATATTGATGATGGAGGCAATTCTTTTGAAAATTAATATTTGTTCAGTACCATCTATTGGTAAAACCAAGTTTTTTCATTGACTTCAAACGACTCCTTTTGTTTTGGGCAGATATAATAGAATACCTATACTTATTAATAGCCACACTTCAACGAAGTTTTCCAGCCAACTGAAAATGACAAACAAGTCAGAGCTGGCAACAGAGCATGGTTCAGTTACGTCTACTAATTATGGTATTTATGTACTGGTCTAGAGAAGCGGTGTTTTATGGTTGTTGGTTTAATAACGCATATGTGAATTATATATCTAGGTGGTCTATGTTTGTATGAGGAACGTGGATATATATATATATATATATATATATATATATATATGTATATATATATACAGTGCTAGTCAAAAGTCCCCTCCCCCCCTCGTATCTTTTGAACGGGTATACTTATAATAATGAAATTTGGAGGGTGGAAATAAACGGATGTAGGCTTCTCAACTGGTCATAACAGGTGACGCAATAGTCATAAATGACATCACAAGGCCACTGTGACCAATAATTTTAAATGGGACCCTATGGCAAGTGACAGCTCGTTTGAAAGGTATTGAAAATACCTATTCAGTCATACCAATTTTGTTTGGGTTTCGGCTGATTTTGATAAATTGAAGAAATACGAAAATTATAGTTTCGCATTTAATTAATAAAGATTTTAAAGTACGCCTCTGGTTAATTGTCAAAAAGGTTGACGTTTTTGAATTCTCTACTTGTCAAAAGTGTTTATACCTTGAAAATTTACCTAAGCTATTGTTTAACGAGACGTTTAAGTGTTTACATAGGCAAAATGGTACTACTGTAGCCACAAAGTAGCAGCTATCTTAATAATTGGTGAATGTAGAAACAATTTCCATGCAGCGAACGACTGTTTAATGAGAGGTACCCCGATCGCCCTATATCGAGGGTTTATTTGAGGGAGCTTCTTCGGAAGTTTGAAGCATCAGGTAGTGTTCAAGATGCCAAACGATCTGGTCGATGAACAATTAGTGATGACAAAAAAATTGACATAATTGGAGAAATGGTAGTAAACCCTACTTCTTCCACAGCCCAAGTTGCATCTATCTGTGAAGTCAGTCAAAGGACAGTACATAGGGTGTTGGCTAAAAACAAATTTCATCCATACAAATTAAAAATGGTGCACCAACTTTCAGATGATGACCCCGACCGAAGACTAGAATTCTGTGAAACTATGTCCAATAAAATGAACCAACAACCAGGCTACATACAGACAATTTGTTTTAGTGACGAAAGTACTTTCTTTCTCAATGGAAATGTTAACACTCAAAATGTGAGGTATTGGAGTGACACAAATCCTCACATCTTTCGTGAAAAACATACTCAATTTCCAGAAAAAGTAAATGTTTGGGCAGGTATTTTGGGAAACCACATAGTTGGGCCTCTTTTTCTCAATGCTAACTTAACCGGTGAATTGTATCTGGAGATGTTACAAAATGATATTGAGGCGTTAATTCTTGAAATTCTAGAAGATAATCCAGATGAATTCGACAACTTGGAAATAACGTTTCAACAAGATGGTGCTCCTGCACACTATTACGGTGCAGTAAGGACGTTACCTAGATGAAGAATATCGTGGTAGATGGATTGGACGACGAGGTTCGATCGAATGGCCAGCTCGGTCACCGGACCTTACACCATTAGATTTTTTTCTATGGGGGTACTTGAAATCTAAAGTTTACGCTACAGCACCTGACAGTATTGCCATTCTGAAACAACGAATTGTTGAAGAATGTAGGGCAATTCCGCTGACACACTGGGACGAATCGACAAGAGTTTAGCAATAGGATGCATTACTGCCAGGAAGTAGATGGAGCACATTTTGAACACTTATTATAAGAACTGGTTCTTAAATCTTTATTAATTAAATGCGAAACTATAATTTTCGTATTTCTTCAATTTATCAATCAAAATCAGCCGAAACCCAAACAAAATTGGTATGACTGAATAGGTATTTTCAATACCTTTCAAACGAGCTGTCACTTGCCATAGGGTCCCATTTAAAATTATTGGTCACAGTGGCCTTGTGACGTCATTTATGACTATTGCGTCACCTGTTATGACCAGTTGAGAAGCCTACATCCGTTTATTTCCACCCTCCAAATTTCATTATTATAAGTATACCCGTTCAAAAGATACGAGGGGGGGAGGGGACTTTTGACTAGCACTGTATATACATCTTGCCTACAATACTGCGTCCTTTCAGGAAGCGTATGTTACTGCGTCCACCAGAAATACGCTATCTAGGTCAATTCTGATAGAGTATACTGGTTCTACACAAAAAATCCTACTCAAAGCTGCGTCCTTTCACCATCATATCATTATCACGTCCGGTGAATAATTTGTTTTCATATTTAGTATGATACTGCGTCCAATTTGCATAATATCTTTTATACTCAGCACGATACGGCATCCAGCGCTGTTGTCATGTTTTATTACACATTTTTATTTAACTCGCTTCGTTCATATGCTGTTATTTTCTGGTTCAAAATTTGTAATCCATTTTTGGAACACTTGTCGACATCCGATAGAGCTGAAATTCGGCAGGTGATCATAATTCCGGTGACAATGCATTATGAAATTTTCGTTGGAAAAAAAAAAACAAAATGACGGCTCCAAGATGATGGACAAGTTTTGTGATAACGGTACGATTCGATTCAAAATTGGTATGTGGAGGTTTTCAGGGACGGAGAATGTGAAATTTCTGTCAAAATAAAAAAATTCAAGATGCGGACAAGTTTTATGATTATGGTCCGATTCGATTAAAAAATTGGTGTGGGGATTTCCGGGGTCGTAGATTATTAATTTTTAGTCAAAATTTATGATTTCGAAATGGCGGCTCCAAAATGGCGAAAGAGTTTTGTGATTATTGACCGATTCTATTCAATATTTGTGTGTGGGGGTTTTCGGAGTCGAAGATTATGAATTTTTTTTAAATTGAAATGGCAGCTCATGGAGTTACTGTTAGAGGAAAAAATGGCGTTAAATGGCGGACGAGTTTGGTTTATGGTCCAATTCGATTCAAATTGGTATGTGGGAGTTTTCATGGTCGAAGATTAGGAATATTTTTTCAAAATTCATGAAATCAAAATGGCGGCTCCAAGATGGCCGATAATCTCTGTGTTTATGGTCCGATTCTATTCAAAATTATTATGTGGGGGTTTTCGGGGTCAGAGATAGAGGATTTCTGATCAACAAACCCAAGATGGCGGGCGAGTTTTGTGATAATGGCCCGATTCGATTCAAAATTGGTATGTCGGCACGACTCGATGTCGGCCCGATTCGATTCAAAATTTGTATGTCGGGGTTTTTGGGGTCGGAGATTACGAATTAAGTCGAAGATTATTGATTTTTAGTTGAAATTCATAAATTCAAGATGGCAACTCCAAGATGGCGAATGAGTTAATCTCTAGATAGCTCAGAACTTACAGGAAAAAAGGCCTCATAATAACGATGCTTCACCAAAAATGCATAGGTTAGGGCGTACGTATTGAATTGAATCTATAAGTCATGGAATAACCTACGTCACACATCCAAAGCAATTATTTTTTACTTTTTAGTGCATTTGAATAAAAGTTTGTCTTCTTTTTTATTAATTATTTTATTTCTGTAATAAATTATGGAAAAATCCTAAAAAAAAGGAAATTAAAAAAATACTTCTGAAGTAATAAATAAAATTATTCCTCATCATAATCCTAAAGTAACTTCTATAGTATGTGAACCCTGATATGTTTTTTCTCAAACAATATCTCGTCATCCTTGATATATAATTAGTATAATAGTAAATAATCCTAATAATAATAAATTATGGTTATATAAATGAAATCATTTGATTATTCCTATTATTGTAATTAATTAGTTTTGTTCCCTAAATTAAGCATTTTCTGATGTCTCCAAATGATTAGGCCATTAGGTGATGTCTTCCTTCACTTCCATCATATGTATAACTACACATAAAAAATATCATAATTGCTGGGGACCAGTCATGGATGATATGATAATAAAAGATGGTGTTCCAGTACAGCAACAAAAATATGACAGATACAACACGAATACACATCCCCGATCCCAACGGACTATAAAATTTCACGAGTTCTTTGAATTATTTGGAATTTACTACTCGAAAACTATTGAGTATTGGAAAAATGTAGAAAATGATATAATTATCCAACATTCCATGAAATTCATAGAGAACTGGGTTTTGGAATCGTTTATGTTGTCATTATATATTTGTTTTTTCTTGTGCTCTTTCAGGTAGATAACCACAACACAAATTTTCCTTATCTCATCACTTACCTGTTATGGTAATACTAATTGAGAGAATCAAACTATAGTTAATATGACGTCCTTCTCTTCGGAAAATTAATCCCTTGCTAATCAAAATGTATCCATTCAATTTTCCATAAAATGAACTGAGGAAGAAGTGTGGGGCCTAGGCCCGCCTTGTGTCTAGGCCAACAGGGGGTAATACTTGTGACGATCCCAGACATAGCTGGGTAAAGTCCATGTCCCCTCTCAGGTAACATGGTGGCATACCTAGTAGCTTTTGAAAGAAAGTAAGCGGCGGATATGGTTGATGCGAGAGGAATCTTGCTGATATTGGAATTCTCCTGTTGACATAGGTATGCAGGGGAAGAGGGCCTCCCCATAAGCTTGCCGTTGCCTCGCCACAAGGAGTTGGACTCTGGGGGGCAGGGTGATAGATAGTTGACCAATGAAAAACATACCGTATTCGGTAGAGACGGGGAAGTCCTTTATCTATGGGCACTGATGATTGTATTCCTTGCTGACTTGGCGGAGAGCGGCGCATTTACTCTCTCGGGTACTGACATCCCAGAGCCAGTAGCCTCATCAGGCGGACCCACCGTGGCTGAAATGATTCGGTAGCAGGATAACCTAGCGCGTTGATCTAGCGTATCCGGATTCCCCATGTGGGGTAGGTTAAGGTACACACCAGCTTGCTGTTGTTACCACTGTACATATTGTTGCTGTGGAAGTAGTGTATTCGTGACAATGAAAACAGACAAGATTTGGGAAAAAAAACTGATTGAGCTTACAGAAATAGTACGCTATATGTATAAATAAATTAATAATTTTCGAAAGATTCGTAAGTAAATACATTTCAAAAGAGTAGATCATAGGGGGGTTGATATGGCTCTGCAGCCCCTCCGTACATCGACCTGTGAGGTCTTTTGTACATTACCCTTCACCTATTCAAGACCCGGGATTCCGAGACTCCCTGCAAAGCGTATCAGTTTCCTGGGAGCTAAGTTCCTGGTGGATAAGGTCGTTAGTAAAACTCCTTCGAGGAACTCAAGTCTTTTGCAAACAGCACTTGGTAGTCGCAAAGCAAGTGTTCTGCAGTTTCAGCTAAATACTCGCAGTAACGGCACAGTTCACTGTCTGATTTTTCCAGTTTTTTGAAGTGATACCTCAGAGGACAATGTCCGGTGAGCAGTAGCAGTTTAAAGTCTTGCTTGTTCAACTCGAGAAGCTGTTCAGCTTCCTTTGGCGATGAGCTCAAAAGCTTTTTCGCTTGTCTTTGCCCTGGAACCTTATTCCAGTGGATTTCAATTTTGTCAGCTTCCCAGCGCCTAAACTCTTACTTGATGTGGGCTTTGAAAATATCACAGAAGGGTTCTGGGCCAGAAAATTGAGTATTTGCCCTTCCAAGGCATCCTATGTCCTCGAATAGCTCAGATGGTAGAGCATATGGCTATAAATCATAAGGTCATGGGTTCGACTCCCACTTGAGGATGCTTTTTTCTTCTTTAATTTAATAATTTGTCCTCTATGCCACAAAATTCCCCCTTTTTCATTATACATTTCGGACACAATATTTCCACTTTCATATTCTACAATATTCAGTTATATTCCCGTAAGTAGATATATTCTCATTCGGATTGTTATCTCTGGAGTGGAAGGACGACTGTCAATTTCGTCATTCAGTCTTCCAGTGCTTCTGGGTGTAGAAGGTAGGGTTTCGTTTTGATCCCTTGATATTGGCTTCTCGTGGGTAGAAGGTAGTTTCTCATTGTCTTTGCTAGGGCTGGACGAATTATTCAAAAACTCATTGGTCGTGATTTGAAAGAAGTTGACAGCAAAGATCGAAAATGATTGTTTTTTTTACCTGAAAATAAATGATGACGAAATAATAGAAGGAAAAATGTGCTTTTTCTGAGATGAGTAGGATCCAAATGAATGCGAATGATACGGGATAAATTAAAATATGAACTTAATAACTTGTCTACCTTATTGGACTAAATGTTGGATCTGCATCGGAGTCGCCCACATGAGAATAATGCTATCCCAAAACTATCGTCTGTGGCGTGAAAAGAAAGAGCGTCTGTCCAGTTCACTTTTGGAGCATGCCCGGCCTTGAATATAAACACTTTGGACAAGACTGCAGTCTACATAAAAAGTTAGAGTTACCACCTCACGATGCTGCAATCAGTCAACCAAACTATCGAAAAGCAATTTGTGAATTTTCACACATATGTAAAGGTTCTGAATAACTCAATTTCTTGAAAATTAATAAAAACACTTGCATATCTCAAAAACTCATAAAAGTTATTTCTGGCGAACAAATGGGGAAAATTGATGTGATTTACTATTGCATTCATATGATATGTTTTCCTCCACATAAATTTTAAATTTCTGTAGAAACATATGGAAGTCCGGTGAAAAAAATTCAATGAAGTTTACTTACTCACGAAATAAAAGTGCATCAGAACTTCGCACGTGTTTGCACATGAAGACACTGACCAACATGTATTTTGGTACATGGTTGCCAGACTGAGGACGCATCATCATGCTACAGGTGAAAGGAGTATATCCAATGTATATTAGCATTCACGATTTAAAGCGCCCCCCAAACAGAAATTGTCTGAACTAAATGTATACTGGAACTTTCAAAGACCGTATAATAGTACGTCCTTCATTATGTTTTTCTGGTTTATATAACTCTCGCATTTGATAATGAATGTTTTCTGTTCTCATATGCCCTGGGAGCTCTGGAAGCGGAGTACAATTTGTGAATATATAATTCGATGGTTCGTTCAAAATAATGGAATTATTGTTGGAAAACAATACTGCGTCCGGTATACGGACGTTGTATCATTCAGGACGCGGTAGTGTATGGTCGGAAACCCACGTACGGACGTAATATTGTACGCGGGATAAATATATATATTATATATATATATATATATATACTTTCAAACTGATGGTATGGGGACCATAATTGGCAAACAATAATCAAAATTTCCCGAAAGTCATGAAGTGGTGACGTTCCTATATAATAGGTAGTATTTCTATGAAATCTATCTAAAAGTGGAATCATTATGAAATCACTTACAACCGTGCTGAAAATGAGTATTTTCACTTATTTCTAAAATTACCAGAGCTAAAATTTAGAAGAGCAGTTGCTAGAAGTTTAGCTGAAATTTACAATAAAATTAAAGAGATGATTCTGGGTGTTACTGTTAGGTTTTCTTACGTGAGAGTCACACACGCACTTAAAAGCTTTTTAATCAATAATGTTTGTAAGAAGCCAACTTGGTTGGCCAAATTTACATGGAATTAGAGGTTTTGATATATTTGGTTGAAGTTATGTTCTTTGTTTGAGCTCATAAAAATTGAAATATGAGGGTTACAATACAACTCACCTCCTGAATGCTTTCCATACTAAACAAAATATTCAATTTGAGCAGAGCTAACGCTACTGGTACTTTAGCATCTGTACTGGTTTCCCCAGCTCTATCATAGCAACGTTTGGCTAAATGCATGTCTCTCACCATCCCTAAACCTTGTTCATGCATGTACCCTAAATTGAACATTGCTTGGGCATTGTGCTGCTGATCGGAAGCTAATCGATAATGGGTTGCAGCTGTTTCATAATCTATAGATGTCCCTAGACCATAGTAGTAGTAATCTCCAAGCTTGACCTAAAATAAAACATATTTTCAACTATATTTTTTTAAATGTTCAGTTATTCTGAAATCGGTTTCCAATATTTGAAATTTTGCCTGACAAATAATAATTTTGAATGAATCCAGAAGCGTGCTAGGTCAATAAGTATATAATGTCTATTTTTTATACAAGGACATTTTCTAAGGCCACCGTAGCTGGCGAACGTTTCACTAAAGTGTATTCTCAGTTACATGAGGAATTTCAAATCCTGAAGCAATTTTAATCTGGTATATCGAAGCCTATTCGCATTGAATGGTGTAGAAGAAAGAGCACTAGATTGCCACATCAGGAATCCGGCTCCGGGCAGTGAACTAAGATTTGGAGCCAAGTGCTAACCAGCTATAATTGGAAACCTGATTTTTACCGGTTTTGGAACTGTACACTTCTATCATATCTCTCTAGGCATGTAGCAACTATTATTATTGAAAGCTGGGATTTAGAAATGCTGTTCATTTGTGTAATGGGCGATTTATTACATCCACATATGTCTGTTATATGAAATATAAATCCTTTTTGAATCAGCCTTCAAACTATAAGATTTTTTGCATTTCATGTTGTTGATTGCCACAATTAGTCAATCGAATTTTTTGAGTTGGATCAACTGGAGAAGAGAAACCAAAGTCGAGTCCGTCCACCTTAAGAAGGTGTTAAGTAAGGGAGTAATATGAACCTATCTGATTTTTATATGGACGTAGAAAGTATGATTTTTATTAGAAGATGTATGTTCATTCAATGGTTTGCGTCATAAGGTGTTGGATATGTATCAAAAGTCAGTGACTAGAATCTCCAGTAGTTGATTACCCTTCCCATTTCCTACATTTAGTGAGTTAAATGAAATATAAATCCGGAGTTAGATCATTTAAAAAGGAATAAAATGCTGGATCCAGGGGAGCAACCCTCTGACAAGAATATGCCAAACAATCTTCAAATGAAAGATCATAACCTTGAAGTGGAAAGGCAACTGAAAATCGCAACAAAAATATTTTACCTTCAATTGAAATACACTGAAATAGTAAATATTAAGGGTGTCAATAAATTGAATTGAATTCAGCTAATAAATTTGTTGATTATGAATGTCTGGAATGTACCTAAATATTTTTCATATTAAAGTAGTTATAAAAAGTTCATTTGAAATTTTGTAAATTAAAAGTTGAAATAGGCCAACAACATCACTTTCTCTGAAATAAATAACAATAATGGAGTACCACAAGGTAGTGCACTCGGACCTTTGCTCTTTCTCCTATATTTGAATGACAGTTTTAGTGAGGTAATCAAATGCAAAATTAATCTGTTTGCAGATGATATCCTTATATATTATTGCTCTGGCGATGTAGATGGTATTCTAACCAATGAGCTCTGCAAAGTAAGTCGGAGATGTAACTCTAACACATTAAATCTTAATAGTGAGAAAACAAAATATTTGGTCTTGAGTAATAAAGCAGGTTATGCTGAAATTGAAGATGAAGACTACATATATTGATTGACTGCAAAATAATTCAATATTTAACAATTAAATTATATGATAGCAACAAGTAACTTTTGAGTACAAAATATAATACAATAGAAAACAAATCAAATAAATGATTTGGTGCTCTCTTGCTTATAGAAGTGGACGAATGCTTCACCACTTATGAGGGATTCTGGTGATATCGGTGATACTCTTGAGTCATTGTACTCGTGCCATGTGCCTGCATAAGGGAGCCATGTAGTGTTCGTTATGATTGGACACAGCATACAAGTTGAAGCGACATGGAATTATGTTATCTGTTGAATAATTACTCATGTCTAATTATTCAAGAGGAAAGTCAATGGTGACATTTAATTTTCCCCTAAATCTAGCCATCGGTGAAAATTGTTTCAAGTGAATTTTGGGGAATTTCTGTATAGATAATGACTTTGTGCATTTTATCTTCTCCTTACATTTACAAGTTGGTTTATGTTCGCCTTCCTTAGTAAATGAATCTAAACATTGTGGCAGTATAAGCTGGCCAGTTCTCTGTGGAATATGAAGTAAAAGGTCCCAAAAGGGGTCAAAAGAGACAGAACAATGGCCACAGAAAGTACACTTCAACGTTGATTCCAGTTGACCAACAAAGTTATCAACAATTTTTGAAGTATCCATTTTTAGATATCTTGACCAAGACTCCTGTGCCTTCTCATGGTCGCTCAATTTCTGTTAGGATAGGTTTGGGCTTTTCTATCACTCTGTTTACATCTTCATGAAGACCTTCCAATAAATATCTGAGAAATTCTTGGGCGTCCTGTTGAGAGTACCCCCCGAAACGAGGTGCGAATATTTGTATCTGGCTTTTCAAAGAAACAGTATTCACCAGTCGAATCTTCCGACCAAAGTTCTTTTATCACTACCGCAAATGATTTTATTAAAGCACCCTTCATACTTGATGTGCTTGTGTTGATATCACTTATATGCTCGCCTTCTCTAAGATACCGAGCAACCATCTGGTATTCGATAAACATTGTATTACGCTATTCATGAAGCAGGTGTTGCCAAAATTATAACTGCATACATCATTAATGCTGACATCAAAGGAATAATTTCTATCAAACAGTATCGGGTCGTTCCATCAGAATGGTATTTTTCTTTGATTTATCAAGGCATTCTTGTCTTCAAATAGAAGGTTTTTGAGGCTGTAAGAAAATGTCATCCAGTTTTCGGGAAGTGTACCCATAACTGATGCGGCGTTTCCTCTATGAATTGCCATAGTAATGCGCTGAATCAGAAAAGCATATGATCTAGAATCATTAGTACACTTTATAATTTTTTTCCAATTTTCTAGAAGTTCCTGGGTGTGAGATTCAAATTCTCCATATGTGTCAATTGCCACTGGATAAAATGAGTAAAATTCTTCTATATTTGAATATTTTCGAATTTTCAATTTCTCAGCAGAAGATGGGAGGCTGCAACAGTATCTATACATGTGAAATCCCAAACCAAAGGCTTTCCGAATTTCCAGGGTATAAGGGTCATTCTGTCTGGACGTTTTCCGTCGTCTCTACTTATTCCAACAGGTTCTAATACTGATGGAATTTCCGCAGTTGTAAGAGCTCGTTATATCAAATCATTTACAGCATGGTGTCTCGAAAAACGAACCGAACTGAACTTGCAGCTCAAACCATGTGTTATTTTCTTCAACAATAGATCCACTTCTACATCTATGGCTAACACAAATTGATGTTCCCAAACAAAGGCCGACTGCAATCCTGAACGATTGGTCGTCTAATAGAGTACCCAAAAAAGCTACTGGGAGAGCATTAAGCCAAGCTCCTGATTCTTTAGAACCTACAGCATTGAGATGAGCCTTTTCAAATTTAGATTCTGCAGCTGACTCCAAGGAGTTGTTCGTATGTTGAATCGATCATTGGAATATCCCAAGCTTTTTGAGATTTCTTATTCTCAGTAAGAGAAACTTTTGTTTTAGATATCCATTTCTGTTCACATTCCAAATTATATTTATCTTGTATTTTCAGGAAACATGTTGGTAGAACTGTTGTAACCAAAGAATCAATACTATTATAGGAAGCGAGGAAAGCTGGCAGAGAAAGGGAAGTGGCTAAAAGGATGCCTAAGCCTCCTAATTTCAGGAAGAGTTACTTGATTGCAGGTATTTTCATCTAATTTATTATTAGTAATTTGTTCCAAAGAATTACGCAATATCGAATCAAAATCTTGAAGTTCTTTCTGGCATTGCCAAGTTGGACTGCATCTGAGTATATATAATAATTTGGGTATCGATAAACAATTTCTGAGAAGGAAATACGCTATGTGGGATGGAAGTTCATTCAGGCGGGAAGACATCAAATCGAGAGACTTTGTTTTCTGTATAAGGCAGCCTGATATGAGTTCTGAAGTGAAGGGTGCTCCCAGTAACGTCCAATCCTTTTTCTTGATCAATTTGATACCTGGAGCAAGAGACTCAAAATACTTGAAGGACATATTGTCAGAAGTGAGAAGTTCGCATTTGTTGAAATTAAAGTCTAAACCCAAATTTTTTGACTCACGAATGATTCTACAAAATTCTTCATGAACAACATCTTTATCCCCACCAATAGATCCGTCATCGAGGTACCAACAGTTGAAATCAGACTTTATCGATTTGGTTAATTCTTCTATGGTTAGGCAAAAAAGGGCTGGGCCTAGGGATCTCCTTGTTGTAAACTACTTTCTGATATAATGACCTTTTCACCAAAGTTGAGATATATCGGTATTTGGTAACATTGCTTAATGAAGGGAAAAATATTGGAAATCACTTTTTCAGCTTTCTGCAAAATTATATTTCTTTTTAGCATATTAAAAGCGTTTTTAAAATCCAATTTGAGGAAAACTTGGGAAGATGAATCTGGATGTTGATTGAGAAAACGGCGGGCAGCATGAGCAACTACTTCGCAACCTCCTGGAGTTCCAAAACCAAATTGAACCGGTCGAAATGAATCACCTAATTTTGCTGATATACATGATAATTTTCCCGTAAGTCGGCGATAAATTGTGCCTACAGCGATTGGACGGATTCCGCCACATTTTTTCTTCAAAGCAATTAAAGAGGCACCGTATAGAATTGGACATATTTCTTGGTTTACCTTACCCGATAGCATCAAATTGCATAAATTTGTTAGTGAAGATATAAGGTTCTCACTTTCACAACCAGAACTCCTTGAAATAAGATCTTGAAGGTGAGATGGTCTCAAAGAATCCAATCCTCCCTCGGAGCTGGTTCGGAAAGATTTGATTGCTTTTATAACTTCTTTTTCTGTGACTTTCAGTGTTGTGAAATTTCCATACCCTATATTAGAATTATCATTTTGAAAGATGTCATGTGGGTGTTTTGACTGGAATTCCATTAAGGTAGACTTATTAAAATCTGCAATACTGTCAGATGAAGTTAGTAGATTGATTGCGGAAGAAACATCACCATCGGACACTTTATTTATAATGGATTTGATAGGATTTATTCTTTTCTTGCATGGAGGCTTCGATTCAGAAACACACGAAGGAGTGGAATTGGTGTTATTGATATTCCTTTTGGTATATGTGGAAAGAGAGTCTCTACGGTTTTCACTCGATGGTGGAAGAATGAAATAATTATGAAGAATGAAATAATTATGAAAAATAGCAAAAACTCCCAGCTTTCCAGAGAATTATTCAGGATGCATTCATTTATGCTTTGCTCAATGCTCTTGCAGCACAAGTTCTTGCAGCTTTAGGAATTCTCTTGATAATGGAGGTTCGTTGCTTCAGATTAGCAAGACTGGCGTTCATAGCTTCAGTTGAACTTAAAGTAAAGGATTATTTTTCTGGTGAATTTGGGAAAATATTGTAGATGGTTGAGAAGGTAATGATGAATGGTGAATTTTAATTATCTGAATTTTCAAACGCCTGGAAGTTTATAATTTTCTATCACAAAATGTTGAATAATTCTTTTTTAATGAAATATCTTCGAAATCTGTATTGGTTTTTGAATAATTTATCGCCTTCAAATCGATTGACATAATTTTTACGTTTTCTTCCATTGAAATCCAAACATTTCTCTTCTACTTGCTGGAATTGCGTAAAAACCAAATGTATTCACAACTCTGGAGAAAGATAAGTACTTTTGGCACAATATATAAAATATAATTTTAGTTAAAAGAATAAAACTGTAATCTGTATGATGATTTTGACACCGTTCACTTTTTTTATAGTGAAATATCTTGGGGTATCAATTGACCAAGGATCATTATTTAAAGAGCATATACGAGGAGTGATAAAAACAGTCTGAATATTGTAGTAATCCTTAAAAGGCTGGGGTCACTCACTAACACAACTTTGTAACTGTGCTTCTTTATTTTCAAAAGTAATTTTTAGTTTAAACATAATTTAGACATCAGAGCTAACACCCTTCTCCGTCATCTTGTCTAGACTAACTGTTAACTCTCTCCCTCTCTTTCTCTCTCTACAATATTTGGCGCGAACATTCAAAATACTACAATATAAGAATTTCATTGATGGGATGTCCCAGGTACTTACTATTCCTAGTGAACTCCATGTTATCGGACAGAAGACTCAAAGTGAAAGTGTTGAACGCAAGCTCTTGTTTATTCCCCCCACATCAAGGATTACCGCAAGGATCACCTCTTTCTCCCCTCCTCTATAACCTATATTGTGCAGATATCTACTACCACAATTTTCCGGAACAAAATCACTTCTCGCAATCTAACTATATTCTCCAGTTTGCAGACGACACAGCATTGATCACTCATGACAAATCCCTAGAAGGAATGATGGACTCCCTCCAACATCTCACCGACAGACACTACCTGCCGGTGGTTAAGTAAATGGTGCTTGAAACCTAATCCCAGCAAATCCCATCTAATGATATTCAATCACAAACTACGACCAACATCACCAACTATCAATATTCCACAAGAACAACTCAATCCAGTGAGGACTACCAAATATTTAGGGATCAAATTGGACAGCAAACTTACCTTCAACTCACACCTAGAGGAAAAAAAAGTAACAAATGATATCCAGAGCCAAGCATTTCAGTTGTCTCACATACCAAAATAAAGGCATCAATATTCCAACAGCCAGCAGAATCTACCAACTCATCTGCAGACCAATGATTACGGACACACTATTTTCCTCAACTGCAAGCCAACAACTAGAAGAAAATTGCAAGTTGAGGAAACAACTGCACTAAGGACTATCACAAAAATTCGTCAGCCAAACAACCCACTACACAACCTGCCAAACAACCTTTTATATGAGCTCACCAACGTTATGCCGATTGAGGATCGTCTGAAACATCTACTCCACCGATTTTGTCTGAAGCCCATAAACATAGAGCTCCTCAACAGATTTACCCTCATAAGAGACCCACAAATTCAAGCAATACATCGACACCCCCAGGCGACTAGTTGGGAGAGAATCCAACACGAACATGATTAAATATGCATAACTTTTTTTTAATATATATTTTTTATAAAATTGTACCAATAGGCAGAAGGACTTTGGTCGATAGCCTATTGAATTGAATTTTGGTTCGGTTCAATAAAGTTCCTTTTATTATTATAAGAATTTCACCAACCTTATCTAAATGGTCAAAAATAACGGTATACAACACAATAATATTACCACATCTTACATTTTGTGCAACAATCATATCTACAGCTTATAAGAGCAATGAGATCTATCTTGAGAGTACCGGCCGCGAGAAACGCCAATCAGTGATATTATCAAAGAATTGAAATGGATGTATGTGAAAGAGTATGTATATTATCATACCATGATACTATTATATAAAATGTATCATCTACTTGAGTAGAAAAATTGAGTATAAAGAAAATCACCACCAATACAAGATACAATACAAGAACTATACATAACATCTATACAGGAACAAAAAAATGCACGGAAAATGTATTCACCATACGGGCCTTCGATAGATGAGACCATAACCCCAAAAAAAGTAGTTCATAAGAAATTTTCAAAGGAAAACTGTGAAATCATCTCCTAGGAGAATGAGAATAAGATAATTCTTTAAACTATTTTACTGTAATTATTATCTATGGTAATATTATGTTTTTGATTGCTGTGCATGTTTGTCTTTATGTTAATGTTTTGATGAGTTGTATATAAGTTTGTAACTTTTTACATTTAATGTCTGATTTTTGTGACAGATTGTGAATATTTGTTATATGTGTATAATTGGTGTGAAGGATTATCAACGGATCTGCTAAATGAAGGATATACTAATAATAATAGAAAAGGAAGATAACACAGTAGAATAAGTACCGGCATTGCTATAACGTTTGAGAGAGTGAAACCCAAGACATATTGTAATGAGTTAATTATCCATGCTAGCAACTCCTTATATCTAACCAGTAATGCAATGTTTCTCCAGTCTTGAATTTGAACAACATAACATCAATGGAGGAGCAACAAGCAAGACGCCACAAATGTGGTTTTACTCACAAAGGTGAACTAACCTGCAATTCATATCCTGAATATAAAACCAAAAAACCAATAATGACTTTTGACAAAATTGTTTATTTCGATTCAAAAAATCTAAAGAATGAGTTTCCAAAATATATGGTTCAAGCAATAATGATATACCCCATGCAACCTGACAACACCATATTCTAATGCCACTCCATAGGGCACCCCACTCCCGAAACAATTATAAACAATGAAATAGAATAAACGGTTAACTAACTATTCTCCAGACTTAAATAAATGAATAATTAGGTACTATATTCTACGAAAATAATACGAGCCTTTTTCTATTTGAAAACTGCACAGGTAAAGGTAAATATGTAAGCGATTTAATGAGTAATTACGATCTTTTCTCAATAAATAATATTACTAACACAAACTATATCACACTTGATCTCATCCTGACTAATATGGTTGAAGCCAAAGTTATGGAAGCCGATTTAAGTCTCATTAATTTCATGGACAAGTATCATCCTACATTCAAGAGATATCTTGCACCCTACAGAAAACCGTAGCAAGTGACACAGACAGAGACAATACAGAAGACTATACTTTCGATTTCAAGAAAGGGGATTTTTATAAACTCTACCACCAACTAGGTCAATGAGAGTGGGGAAACGTACTAGTATCCCAGGACACAGATGAACTTATAGATTCTTGACCCTTTTTTGGTATTATAACCTTCCACAATCTGAAAACAAATGGATCAGTGAATCTATACAAACAAGTGTAGAAGGGCAAATAAATTACTTTGCCCCGAAAAGTTACTGCGTGCACCAAATTATTTTTCACAAATTGAAAAATATTCAATTAGTCAGTAACTTGTATTCTAATTTTTGCCTATCACAAAAAATTATTGAATTTTAAGATACTTCTCTATATACTCTCAGTTATTTTGCTGTTTCTCTCTCGGTGATTGAACGTAGTCTTTTTTGACTAATGTCAAAAGAGTTCTGTCAAAAGGATGATGAGACATTAACTTGTTTATTTGATGTATGGAGTGTTTTCCGGATAATGGAGTCAATCCATTATCGCTCTGCCAAATGCTCTTTTAAGACCATTAAAAGTGCGCCAGGACGAACATCGAGATTATATTAGGAATCGACAGATCACAGGTTCAAAATTATCAGAACATATTTTGAAATCCAATGGCAACCACATGGTAGAATGGAATGAAACGACAATTCTAGCCAAAGAACCTAATAATAAGAAGAGAAAACTAAAAGAATCCGCATTCATTTTACTATCTGGTGAGAACTGTATATCAACAAATTCTTCTGATATGGATCACACGTGGAAACCCTTACTGGAAGATCTTGCATTTGGCAGAGCGATAATGGATTGATTCCATTATCCGGAAAACACTACATGCATCAAATGAACAAGTTAATGTCTCATCATCCTTTTGACAGAACTCTTTTGACGTTGGTAAAAAAAGACCACGTTTAATCACTGCGAGAGAAACAGCAAGAAACTGATAAATTTTAATGCACATTGAGAAGATTTTTTGAAAACTGGAAAGGATACAGTTCCCGAAAAGTCAAGAGAAGATTCAATAATTTTTTGTGATAGGCAAAAATTAGAATACGACAAGTTACTGACTAATTGAATATTTTTCAATTTGTGAAAAATAATTTGCCCTTCTACAGTTGTATAGAATTCACTGATCCATTTAATTTTGTTTTCAGATTATGGAAGGTTATAATCCCAAAAAAAGTGTCAAGAATGAGTATTCGTCCACAAAAAACAAGCTTCAAACAAAACTTGTAGATATTTTTATACAGCACTAAACGGTATCTTTGCTGAATGCCTTCCCAAAGTGAAGTCAAATAATGAAAACAAATATCTCATCTGGTATAATGCTGAACTCAAAATGACTATTAAAGACAAGGAAATACACTTTAGAAAATCAAAAAGTACATCATTGAGGCAAAATGACAACAAGACAAAATTCCGGGAATTGAGGAAAAAAGTAAAAACATTACCCAATGAGAACAGGAATACTTATGAACAATCGAGAGTAATATTAGCTCAAATTCTTAAGAATTCCGGTCTTATATAAAAAAAAGAAAGATAATAAAATAATACAATAATGAAACTATTACAGATGATCAAGATATATCAAATGCTTTCGTAGATTTCTTTCAATCAGTTTATAACAATAGCCCTCCAATAACCAATGAAATCAATCATAATATAATCCTTCAAGAACTGTTTATATCTACGATGACGGAACAAGAAATATGCAATGCAATAAAGTCATTAAAACCAAAACCATCGGCAAGGGTAGTTGGCATTCCACCATACTTTTTCAAATGCTATATGGATATTCTGAAAGGGCCTCTGGCTATAGTTTTTAACACTGTAGTTCAAAGTGGTGTATTTTCAAAGCGATTTAAAATAGGTGGCATTATCCCAAGTCTGGTAATCACAGCATGATAATAAATTATAGACCTGTTACATTACTTCCATCACCATACAAATTTTCAGAAAGGGTTCTGTATAATAGAGTATATGAGCATATTGAAAATGTGATATGTATAGAACAACATGGATTTATAATCCGCAAATCAACAGCAACAAACCTTATGGTATTCATCAAAGATAGCACTCTCAATAGACACAGGACAACAAGTAGATGTGATATACACAGACCTAGTGAAGGCTTTCTATAAAGTAAACCACGGAACACTGATCTCTAAGCTGGAAAATTATACCCGGATTATTGAATATTTGGTAGGGCTAATGAAATCATACTTAATGAAATAAACAGAGGTATGCTGTACTCTATTGCTATCCTGGAAAATGAAAATCTGTTCTTAAAAAATAAACCTATAGAACTTCAAAGTGAACATCAAGCAGAATGGAAATATAACCAAGAAGCCTCATCTGACAATAAAATAGAATCACCAAACCAACCCAGGTACTTGAATGAAAAGAAGAAGAGGTCGAAGGACAGTATACAAGGAACCAGAACACAACAAAGAAAACTCTAATACCTTTGAAGCCAAGGAATCTAAATCAACAGAGATGAATGGTTTCGAAGTGCATATTGTGGAAAGTGGTGCAATCAACAGCAGCAATCCGAAAACTTCCTGTAAAACAACCAACCACTATCTCCCTCAACAGCCTGAAAAACAAGAACCAGAACACAGTAACGTATATTCTAAACAACAAACTGATGTATGAGAGATATAAGTGCCATGTGAAGTGGAATGAATAGAAAAATCGAATTTAAACGGTTTTCTTCACATAAAGGATTCAATATAAAATTGAACCAGAGAAAGGTAGATCTCAGGTGAAAAACAACTACTTTCCTGGCAAATACCACGCAGAACGTTGAATGATATTCACCTGAAAATCCATGCATACTTCCATAAAATATCAATGGACATTGAATGCAAATGTTTCTTTCTGATAAGCTCGATTATGTTTAATTTAAGTCGTGTTCACCTAACAATCCGCATACCGGTTTCAGGCTTCTTGGCCCTCATCAGTACGGAGTAGTCAACCAGCCAAAAGTCCAAAGAACTCTGGCTGAAGTGAGACACAACGTAAACAAACCATCATCGATCTTGTAACACCTATAGGTACGCCGGAAAAGATAAACTTTAACTGGCGGTACCTAGTGACAGAAAGAAACACTGATGTATCTTTAGACATTAATTTAAAAAAAAAATCTTATTATAGGGGATGAATACTCAAAGAGATTTTCAAAAGCATCGAATAAAACAATTGCTTATAGTAATTATCAAATAAACGAAATTGTGAAAGCAGATTCAGAGCTATCAGATTTGACAAAAAATATTTTCTCAGACACCTTGCAATATGGAATGCAAGATTATGTAATCATTATGTTCAACACAAACAATATTAGTAATAATAAATATTTAAATAATGCACTCCACCTACTACCAGTAAGCAAATTTACAAATCTTCTGATTATATCTGAAAAAAAAAACAACCCCTGGATCAAAAATTATTAAATAAATTAAAACATCAAATAAAATTCTTAAAAAAAAAACTTTAATGGTCTCTTGAATTTTTAATAGATGGTCGGAAAAAGGATAGTAAATTCAGTATATTGGAAATGGTGAATAATTATTTTTCAAAACCCAGAAGATTTATTGCCCTAAAAACCATCACTAACATTAATGTTGACCAACAAGCAAGTTACTTTGCCAAAGGCGAAGAAACCTACTCGCCAATGAAGAAATCTTCAGAAGGGGAGGGGCCTTTTTTAGAGATCGACTTAACAAAAAGTATGGTGAACTGACCTATGACGAAAACAACCTAGCTATGATTTTATTGAATATCCGGTCACTTAGAAATAAGACTGATGAATTATTATTGTTTGTGGAAAGTGCGAAATCTCCCAATTTTATTTTATTAACAGAGCATTGGCGCAACTATCATGAAACCTGTTATTTGAATAATTACATTATAGCTTCAAAATTCTGCAGAAGCAAATAAAATCATGGAGGTACTATAATCCTCATAAATGAAAATTTCGCAGATACATTTGTTAATTACCATGTTTCAAAATATGACAATCTTCTCTTGGAGCAGGAATTTGAATTCTTTCTGGTATGCAATAAAGAATGTAACTTTTACAGATCTCCAAATATCAATATGGCACGCACAGTAGATTATCAACTTTTGAAATTGTATGTTGACGTGATTCCAAGTTATGAAGGAAACCCAAATACATTAGGTATTTTCTTGGACAGTTGCGAAAATTTAATAAGAACTTTTTATGATCAAGCCAATCCTCAAATCAATACATACATTTTGCGAGCTATCATTGGCAAGCTAACTGGTAGGGCTCTCAGCCTCATTGGTTCACGAATAGGATTAAAAACTTGGGAAGAAATTAAAAATGCTATTGAACTCAGTTTCGGAGATCAGAGAAATATTGATTGTTTGATACAAGATTTGATTGCTTCATTTCCATTCAAAAATGAAGCTCCTTATAATTTTGGTATGCGTTGCCAGGACGCAAGAAGCCTCATTATATCAAAATTAAATTCATCAGGTTTGAACGCAGCTGAAGTAAACATTAGGCTCAAAAATTACAGTGAATTAGCTCTTAAAACATTTATTAGAGGTTTAAGTGGTCAACTCCAAAATAATGTGCGACTAAGAAATCCCGATAGTTTAGAAAAAGCCATGTCTCTTGTAATAGAGGAAGAAAATGTTCTCTATAGTCAACAATTCCTTGAATTCACAAAACTCATTCAAACCATTGCAAAGAGTGACACCAGTCAATCCAAAAACCAATTTCCAAAACAACTTTCAACAATCAAATTTTCAGAGACTACCATTTCAGAATAATTATCAAAGGCCCTTCCATAATAATCCCCAGAAAATACCCTTTCAAAATAATTTTCGAAACTTCCAAAGGCCAACAATACCCCATCAGACACAATTCAGACCAAATAATTTCCCACCCAAAAACATCCATACTTTCTATAAGACCCAATCAATATCAAAACCAACCACAATCAATAAATCAAAATAAGCCAGAACCCATGGACACTTCGTCCGGTAACACCCGATTGCAACCCCGAAAAACATGGACTTCAACCGTATTATTTTTACAAGATGTCAATCGACCCGAAAATCAATTTGATCCAAACAATTTCGAATATTCAGAAAATTCCACGAACACTGAATATCTAACAAATGAAGAAACAGCTTATTTCCAAGAAAACAATTAATTAAATACAATTTTCAGAAACTCGAACAATATCCTGACCTACCGTACTCGCAACAAGACTATGAACACGATCCGCAGATATCAAATTCCGCTCATACAAATTTTCACTTGGCAGAGACTTCACACGATCCCAACATAATCAACTTGAATCTTATGAATATAAAAGCAAATTTACCACACATTTTTATTCCTGAACTGAATGCAAATTTTTTAATTGATCCAGGGAGTACCCGAAGTCTGATGAATCCAAACTTAGCTAGGAAATTTTATACCCAATTTATTCTCAATGAAGATTTCAATATACAAACTGCCCATGGCATGGCATCACAATGAAGTTATAAATATCCCAATTTTCAAAATTTTTAGAATTAGTGGCGTACATAAATTTTATTTATTTAAGTTCAGTGAAAAATACGATGGACTGATTGGTATTGATCTGTTTTATCAGCTCAATGCTTCGCTAAATATGGGCACCGAATCTGTTATCACTGCATTTGTCGAAATTCCTATTATTTACGAATGCGAGAATTCAGAAAAAACAAACAATTGTTTCGAAATTGCAAACTACAATTTGTTGGTTTCCCCAAGAACATCAAAAGTAGTCAAACTACCCGTGAATCAAAGAAAGAAAAATCAAATACAAACGTGGATGCCCTGTCTCGAATTACCATAAATGCCTTAGAAACTGAATCAGTCATTAACAACCCCGGAGATATCGCCCAAGAAACCCTAGATTACCTCCGACAGCTTGCTGAACACCCAGTTCAAGACAAACATCCCACGGCATCACGAGAAATTGATAAGCCCACAGAAAATACTATTTCATGCGACAGACCAACAACGTCACAAAACATAAACAAACCTGAAAAAACTATTGAGATCATTTCAGATGTACAAATCGAACCTCGGAACAATATCGAAAATAATGACACTAGGTCATCGACCCAACATTCCACTATCAACGAAACGACGAATAACGAAATAAAAATTTTAGATGAAATCATCAATAATAAGGTCAATCAAATTTTGGTTTTTCCTCAACCTTATCATAGATTGAAAATTAACTCTGAAAACTACTTACACCATAAAATAATCACCCTCGAAATTCCAGAAAATAATAACGAAGATCTCATAATTGAATTTCTGAGAGACTACACCACATCTGATAGAACGTATTGTATGTATTTTCACACTTGATCATCTTTACAATAGCTTCAATAGAACAAACATTCAACATTTTCCGCAAAACGGACCAAAATTGATAAAATGTACAGAACGAGTAAATACCATACCATAAAGAACCGATAAAGAAATTCTCCTTATGAAAAACCATCACGAAAGTAAGACAAATCATCGTGTTATCAGTGAAACTTTAGAAAGACTTGAACACAACTATTATTGGATAGGCATGGAAAAATCCATCACAGAGTATATCAATTCGTGTGAAATCTGTCAGCGTACTAAGTACGCTTCAAAAGCGTTTCAAATCATTCACGTAGATCTTTTCTTTTATGACAAGCCTACCAAATACAAGGACAAACAGCCATTCATATAAGTCAAAGTCTCATTAAGTATTTTTCAGCTTTCGGAATCCCAGAAAAATTAGTTATTGATCACGAAACAGAATTCCCAAAACCGTAATAAGAAAAATAATAAATTTCTTGGCCCATACGAAATCACAAAAATTTTAGACATGAATCGTGTCGAAATCACAAGTAAACTGAAAAAAAAAATAGAAAAGAAATAGTGCACATCAAAGAGTTGAGGAAACCCCCTCTTGTTACAGGTGCTTCGTCTATGCAAGTAGTCAACTGACCTACCCTAAATTCCATGACCTTTCCAAAAACCCTGGTTTACTTACTCTCAAACTTGGCAATGCCCAAAATAAAATTGATTATTGGCCTTTTGTTCAAATATTCGATATTACCAATATTGTCGAAGAATTTCAATCCCTCCGAATAAAATTTCATAATTTAATAACTCTACTGGAGAACAATGTTCAGAACAAAACTGAACACCTCCTTAGAATGGAGTATTATAATTCATATCATTTAGCAACGAATCTTGAAAACAAAATATCACCTCAAATAAATCAGCTGAACCCTGCAAATAATCAGCCCCGACCGAAACGTGGCCTCATAAATGGTTTTAGATCTATCATTAAAACAATCACTGGAAATCTTCATGAGGAAGATGCTGAGAAGTATAATGAAGCACTCAATAGACTCTCAAATAATCAATTCAAAATTAAAAATATAGTAAATGAGCAAATAACGCTTCTTCAGAATTCTATGGATATTTTCAATAAAACCACTCAATTTCTTGCTCACAACCAATTAGCTCTCCAACTTAGAATTATACAGCTCTAAGAAATACTGAAATCAAAAGAACTCCAAAATATGGAAACATATCACTATTTTCTGATACATATTTTGATAAATCAAATAATTGTAGCCTTTCAAACGATGTCCGATATGCTTGAAAAAATTGAAATTGCCATCACTTTTTCCAAACTCAACATACTTCACAATTTTATAGTTGAACCAAATGAACTGCTCAAAGAAGTCAAATCAGTAAGTTACCGCTTATCGGAAAACAAACTACCTTTTGAACCAAAATTAAAAAACATACTCAATTTCGAGAAAATTATAGAAATTAAAAGTTTTTCGAAAATATTTGTCATTGAAGTACCAATTGTGGAAAAAGAAAGCTGCGACTATTTCCACCTTTATCCCTTACCAATCCTGCGAGAAAAAACATTCCGAACTATTTTACCACAATCAGAATTCCTCATCCTCAATGAGCAAAATTACATGCCACTCCACTCCGAATGCCAAGAAATCCAACCCGAAGAATTTCTTTGCCATGAAACTACCCCGATCCAATTGAAGTACAATTATTGAGATTCTCCAACAGTGTTTCCAACTGCAAGCCTATTCCAACCGAAATTAGCCAATTGAAAATACAGAAGATCGAACGAAGCAAATGGATCATCATTTCACCAGATCTGATAATAGCCAAACAAAAGTGCGGACTCAATAAAAACAATGTACCTCTGCAAGGAACTTACGTGCTAGAACTTCAACCCCAATGTGTAGTGCAGGTGAAAGACTTCCGAATACGCAGTTACCAAAATACGCGAAGTGACTTCAAAGACATTGAACTGCCAAAACTGAACATTGACATATACAAAAATGAAAATTCTCAAATCGACTTCAAACCTCTGCAATTGAACGGAATCAACCTAGATGAAGTGAAACACATCAAAACCTCTTTAGAAGTGCAACATAAAAAACTTGACGGACTTTTAGAGGACCCGGTTCACTTCAACAACATTAGTGTCTGGACTATTATTATCTATATTTTCATTTTTATTGTAATGGTGTACGTTCCAGCCCACTTTTATCTAAAAAGGATCAAGAAAAGAAGACAGCCACAAAACGGCACAGAACTTCAAGAGATCCCCAGAAGCACATCTCCAAATCCTGTTGCAACCCCCAGGATTTCACTCTAAGGGCGGAGGAGTTATGGGAAGAGCCGTTATACAGGATCCCAAGATTCCAGCAGGAGTCAGCAGGAATTAGACACCTCACTGACTTCAATAAAACCAAGAGAAGAGCATTCTCTCAAGCTTTTTGCTACTAGCCTTTGAACAATTAACTTGTATTTCATGTACTTAAAGTTCCTTCTGAAATAAAATTGTTTTTTAAAAAGTCATTTTCCGAAATCGAACTTATTTTTCAGGTGATTTTAATATAAACTTTACAGAGGAAACTACAACCACTCAATCGTTAAAAAATTTATTGAGCTCATTCAATCTGGCAATGTATGTGAATCAGCCGACTCGAATATCAACATTCTCTGCTACTACTATAGATTATGTTTGTCTTAATTTTAATGAAGAGGGTACTCAATCTCTAGTCATCCCCGCGGCAATCTCAGATCATGAAAAATATGAGAAAAAGGGAAAAAGTAAGAGACAAAGATATGGCAGGCTTTATACAAAGAACAACTTCACCAAATTTCAACTTGATGCAGTTAATTGAATTGGTGTTTTAAACTCCCTTCCCTTCCCTTCCTTATGTGTATTCCATAATATTTTGACTGTGGTCTTCTTGCGGTGTTTTCCTATGCAAAAAATTAAAAGTAAACTAAAAAAGCCTTGGATAACTATAGGAATCAGAACCACTTCAAGAAATATGAGGGCCTTACACACCATTAGGAAATACACTACAAGTGAAGTCTTCCATATCTATTTCAATAAGTACTGAAAGATCTATAGAAGCATTATAAGTTGTGCAAAAAAAAGTATTATAGTGAGAGGCTCTCAAAGGCGCCAAATAAACCCAAAGAGAACATGGCCATTTTCAATGAGTTGAGAGGCAAAACAAACAAGCTTCCAGTGCAAATTGACATCAACCCTAATGTCTCAATGTGTATAATTGTACAATAGCTAAAAAACTTAAATCTAACATAACCATACAAAACAACCCTTTAGACTACCTGAGTGAAGTAAGAATACCCGAAGAGTTTACTTTAAATCATACAAATATGGAAGAACTTGAGGAAACGTTTAAAGAAATAAAAAAACACATGGAATTGATGAAATATCTGTGAATCTATTAGAAAAACTGCCAGATCATGCCCTTTTTGCCCTGGCAGAAGCTATTAATGTATCATTTTCAAGTGGAATATTTCCGGATGTGCTGAAAATTGCTGTAGTGATCCTATTCATAAATATCAACCTTGTCCAAGGTGATAGAGATGCTTGTAAAAAAAAAGATTACTTAAATTTCTGGAAAAACACAATATACTGCGTGGCTCACAGTTTGGTTTTCAAAGATCCAAGAGTACAAATGATGCTATCTTTGACTTCCTGGAAGAGTTATATGTGGGGCTAAATAGAGGTGAAGTGGCTGCAGCAGTATTCTGTGACTTTTCTAAGGCCTTTGATTGCTTTGATCACAGAGTACTGTTGGACAAAATTATTTTCTTTTGGTTTCAAAGGAACAACCCTTGAAAAATATAATTGAAGTTGATTTAGAAAAAGTCAAATCTTGGTGTGATTCCAATTCTTTATGTTTCAATGTGAATAAGACTAACTTGATTTTATTTAAATTTACTTCTTGGGATTATGGATTGATAATACCCTGAAATTTGATGAACACGTTCAATATCTCAACAGAAAATAGTAGCAGGAAAAACATCATAGTTTTCATTAGTTGAGTCTCATCTGAGATATGGTATCGCTTTTTGGGGTTTCTGTAGCAAGCAGTTGATACAATCAGTATTTATCCTACAAAAAAGTGAGGTAAAATATATATCCAGAGCTAAGCATTTGGACCACTGTAGGCCACTGTTCATTAAAAATAAAATACTAACAATCTATTGCATCTTCATTTTAGAAATAGTATGTCTTATTCAAAAATGAAAAGACAATTTTCCCTCCGAAAGGATATATAACACCCGGAAAATACCAATATACCTCTGCCAAAACCAACTTCAACATTGATAAAAAATTCCATAATCTTTGAGAGTCGGAAGATCTTTAATCATCTGCCAACTGAAATGAAAAGACAGACAGACTTAAAAGCATTTCAAAAATGTGTGAAAGAACTTTTACTTCCGAAAGCATACTATAGCTTGGAAGAATATTTTGAAGACAGATTTTGAGTACCTGAACCTGTGAGGTAAAATTGACTGATTTATAAATTATTTAATATATACAATTTATTTACTTATTTATTTATTTTAACACATCTGTCAAGTCTTAAACTGTTCTGTAGAATCCTGTATACATGTAAGCTTTATACTTTGTGCTGTCCCATTTTACTTTAATTATATATTTAAAATTTAAAACATATTCATGCTTTGTCAATAAGATTATTTTCTTCGACAATAAAGTACATTTTGAATTGAATTGAACAACGAGACCTCAGACAGACCTAAATGCTATTTCTTCATTTTGTAAAGCAAATAATTTCAGGCTCAACGAGGATAAATGCAAAAGCATGTCATTCTCATGCAAAAAATGTGTTATTAAAACTGAATACACTATAAATGAAACCAAATTAGATAAGCTAGACAAAATTTAAGACCTGGGAGTAATAGTAAGTAATAGTTTCAATTTCAATGGTCACATAGATTACATAACTAGAGATGCAACTCTAAAACTAAGTTTTGTACTGAGAAATTCCAAAAAATTCAAATTCTGTTCAATTCATTTGTCAGATCAAAACAATTTGGAACCCATAAACAGTACTCCATTCTGAGATGGTAGAAAAAGTCCAGAAAAAACTCCTAAGATGCATATATTATAGAAAATATAAAGCATCCGCATACAAAACACAGCAGGAACTCTTTGAAATGAATACCCTGCAGATCGCCGAAGAATGAATGACATGCTATTTATAAAATAAAATATTGTCAGCAACACAGTCAGGATTCAGAAAAAAACATAGCAAAGTAAACATGCTCAAAGTAACAGATAACATTTTTACATCTATAGACAATAGAAAAATTACAAGCTTAATACTACTCGATTTCAGCAAGGCATTTGACACGTTAGACCACAGTATATTAATGAAAAAACTTAAATATTTCGGTTTAGATGCTAAGTAAATATGTTTTTTTTTAAATTACTTGAGTGGGAGAAAACAGAGAGTGGTGATGGGGAAAAATGTCTAACTTTGAAAATATTTCTAGGGGGGTTCCACAGGGAAGCATCCTGGGACCATTATTATTTTCAGCGTATTCTGCGGATTTCACTTCCTTTTTAAACTATTGTCAAATTCAGCAATACGCTGACGACACGCAATTGCATTTTTCATTCTCAACATCTGAAAGTTTTCTCACAAGTGTTAGTATCAATGAAGACCTTGAAACTATTGCCTCAGTGTCGAAATCACATAAGCTATTGCTGAATGAATCAAGAACCCAACTAATATTGTTTGGTGAAAACACTGATGAAATATCCAACGACCCAAATTTCGAAATAACTTTGAATGGGAAAACACTGACCATTGTGAAACAATGTAAAAACCTTGTTCTTCATCTGGATACGACATTGAAATTCGATACGCATGTGTCACAACTGGTGAAACATAGCTATTCTACTCTAAAATTATTATATATGAATAGACTTTATCTCACAAATAACATTAAGCTAATATTATGCGAGTCTTTGATTATGTCTCGTTTGGCGTATTGTTCCGAAATATACTGGCCCTCCCTTCTAGCAAGGGATAAATACACTTTACAAAAGACACAAAATTCTTGTGTAAGATACTCATGTGGAATGTAGTGGAATGAGAAAATATGACCATGTTTCCTCAACCTATGAAAATATGAAGATTTTGAATTTAGAAGAGAGATTTTTTAGCAGACTAAACTAGACTCGTATATCAAATCAATCATTTCAATACACCGGCATATCTCCTAGACAAACTTATGAAACTTGGGGACTATCACAACTGTCTGACAGGAGCTAGAGATCTCTATTGTATCCCTAGGCACACTTCCACACGATTTAAGCGGAGCTTTTCATACAATGCAGTGAACATTTTCAATATTATTCCTGCACACATTAAGTCGCTTCAAAACTGGCATAACTTTAGGAAGCATATCAAGTCCTGGATTCTTTCAAATAGACAATTAGTAGCTCTATTATAATAAATATGTGAAAATTATTTTATGTGTACAAGGAGGCATTCAGTGTATTTATACTGTCGCGGCATTGCGCTGTATTTGCAAGTAGTGGAGAGATTGATAATTGTTCTTATCTCTTCCTTCTTCACCTCAATTGAATGAGAATCATACTGTATTATTAAAACTCTATCGCAATTTTTAACGGAATATTATAATTGTCACCAGTATATGTATAAATCTATTTTTTGTTGCTATGTTCATAACTATGTTTTTTTTTGTTGGTTGCATGGAAGAACAGCTGTAGCCGAATGTCGCCAACACTTTAAAAAAGTTGTTATCTACTTCTATTTTTAAATGAATAAAGACGATATTATTATTATTATTATCTTCAATATTTTTAAACAAATCATCAATGCACCTGACCTACTGTCTGCAATAAATATATACATTCCAGATACCAGACTCTGAAATAGAAATAGTGTTTTCATGACAAATACTCAATTAGAATCTCCACACAATCGCTGCCTTACGGAAATTAACGACATAAATGAAAAGCAGGCTAGATTTTACTTTTTCAACAGCACAGCAAGCGAAATGAAACACCAGAAACTATAAAGTGATACTTTGTGATGTTAGATGACTTTATATATATATATATATGGAGTTTATTGGACATAGCCCTCTGAGAAAAGTGTTAACCGTAGACACGTGTTTCGGGCTCTCGGCCCTCATCAGTACGGTGGAGAAGTGCAAGGATGAACAACACTTTTCTCAGAGGGCTATGTCCAATAAACTCCTTCCATTTTGTTTTTAACAGTCCCCTCGATATTACTCTCTTTCATATATATATATATATATATATATATATATATATATATATATATATATATATATTGATTGTATCTGTTACTGGCTACATATCGGAATTTTAGATCAATCAATCAATCAAAATATGCTTTAATATCGGAAGAATACAATTCTCGTTGACAAAGCTTGAGCATACAACTACAATAGGTAATTTAAAATGTATACAATATAAAATAAGATAAAATAAAAATAAGTTGTAAGATACTAGACAAGGACTTAAATTACAGCAATGGCCGAGTCAATTCAACATTACAAATAAATAAATAAGTTTATGTATATATGTATAAAAACGTTGTGTTAGCGAATAAAAATTACCCCTTGCATATAACAAAAAAACTATTAGAGAGTTCCCAGTGATCCAATATGATAAAGGGTTAGATAAATATATTTATACATATAGTTTAAGATCAGGTAAGTAAGTCCTGGTAGAATTAATCATACGTATAATAGGCTTTTATAACCAAGAGATTTTTTACTTTTTTTCTGAAGTGAATACCGTTTTGTATTTCTTTTATGGTGCTAGGAAGATAATTGAATAGTTTTCTGCTTTTAAATATTAGTGAATTTTGTGTTAGGGAGGATATAGGCGTTGGAAGTGAGACATGGAGTGATAATCGTATTTTATATGTTGAGGTAGATTTTGCTTTATCTTTATACTTTTTGTGTATGAGACATACTGTCTCTAGAATGAAAAGACATGCAAGGGTTAAAATTCTCTGCTCCAAAAATACTATAAGACACGAATCACGATAATTGGCTTTGCATAAATACCTGATTGCCCTTTTCTGCAAAATAAAGACTCTATCAAAGAGATATTGTGAACACAGCCCCCAAAAGGAAATACCATATCTAAGGTGTGCCTCAATCAATGAATAGTAGACCTTTCTAGCATTGGCAATATCTAGCTCGTTAGAGACAACTCGTACAGCATAGCAGCCTGCCGCCAACCGTCTGCACAATTTATTGATATGGCTTTCAAATCTTAATTTTCCATCAATATGCAACCCTAAAAACTTGTTCTCTGAAACATTTGTAATTGTTCCATTCTCCAATGGGATTTCATTGATATCACATTTGAATGACACAATGTTCGTTTTGCTTATATTGAACGAAAGGAGTTTGGCATCACACCACTTCTTTACCTTGTTTAGGTCCACACTGATCTGGTCATGCAGATCCGTAATACTTTTGTTATGCCAGAGGATTGTGGTGTCATCCGCAAAAATAGTGAATTGGCCCTGGATATCCACTTTGGCCAAGTCATTGACATATAACAGGAATAAGACAGGTCCTAGAACTGAGCCTTGTGGGACACCACAGTTGATTTCACATTTTTTGGATTCCACCCTATTGAGTAAGACACTATGGCTACGTTCTGATAGGTATGATTTGAACCAAGAAAGTGCCGAACCTCTGAATCCATAAACTTCAAGCTTCTGCAGCAGTATTTCGTGACTCACACAATCAAAAGCCTTGGAGAGATCGCAGAACACTGCCACAGCCGCCTGTCTTTCGTTTAGTTTGAGGTAAAGGTTTTTTTAGGAATGCAAAGATGGCATCCTGGGTACTTTTTGAGTCTTGAAATCCAAACTGTTGTGAACTCAGTATATTGAATTTCTTAAGGATTTTACTATTTACTTCATCTACTATTTGTTGCATATTTGCACTTACTAATTAGTAGGTTTAGATTTAAGCTTTACACTGCCTACATGTCATTGGGTAATAACCTGTTTTTAATGCAGTATAAATAAATGAATTTTGTGTCCACAGCATACTTGATGAGCGATATTTCCCAATTTCCTCATAATTTTTCAACAAATAATTAGTGTATTACGATTGTTATCCATCCGATTTTCGATTCGAAACTATCAATGGAATCGTCATGAAATTTAGAATCTAAGGAATGTGTGTCCAAAAGATGTCATTAGAAAAATTGCCTTTTTCACAATTAGTAGTTTTGGAAAACACTGTCATATAATATTTTTTACTCATCATTCATGTCCATCAGATTGATTGAAGTGGGTCCAACGCACTCAAATCAAAGGTTCCAATTTTTCGTCTCAAAACTATGTGATTGTACTCAAAATCTTCCCTAGAATCCAAAAAGTAAAAATATACAGGGGGTTCTATTCCCAAGTTGGGGTCGTTTCCAGTGAAACCAGAAGTGATGGGAAAGTATGAAATATTGGAAAATATTCCAATTCTTGAATCCAACAGCACTGCCAAGCACTTTATTCATATAATGATCTTTCATCTCTTTCTATTAGTGTCACCATTGTCTTATGGGGAATAGACTCTCCTACTCAAATAAAGTTTACTCTCTTTGAGACTTCAGGTCTTCCATGTATTTGTGATATTGTGGTTCTTCTTTCTCTAACGTAAACCTCATTGATAGGCCTTTGCCTTGGCACAGTACGTGCACTGAGGTTTCCTCATCTTCCTGGCAAAACCTACATAAGTTTTCTTTTGCAAGTCGGATGTTATTCATGTGTTTTGTGGGTTTACAGTGCCTTGTTAGGAGGCCAACTATGATTCTAGTTGTCCTTCTACTGGCTCAATAGATACTTGGTGAATTTTTGCGTTGGTTCTTCAATAAACTCTTTTGCTTGTCTCATTCCTGGTGACTTGTTCCACTATTCCTGAGATTTGTCTTTCATCTATGTCCGGATGTTAGTTTTCAGCAGAGTTTTTGCTGTGCTACAAAATGGTTCAGGGCCATTTAGAGCACATTGTGCTCTTTCTCGGGATAAGGAGTCAGCCTCTTCGTTTTCCTCGAGTGTCCTGAAACCCACTCAAGAATAAGTATGTTTTGACTGGTCAGCTCTTGTAGGGAACTTGGGCAGTCCCAAACAAGTTTTGATTTTACTTGCATGATTGCTCCTATAGCTCATTGGCTGTTGGAGTAGATTTCTTAAACTCTTGCCTTAATAGCTCTTCTGTGTAGTGGTATATGCAGCAATTTCTGCCTGGAATACCGTCTCATATTTACCCAAACTGAGTGAGATTCTTGTCCTTAGCTTGGGCATATATACTCCTGCAACCTTCTTCGGTTTTCCTCTTCCTTTCTTCCATGCCTCTCTGTCTGTTATGTCTGTTTTGTTTTATTTTCCAAAGCTTTTGGGAAGCATGTCCTCTGATGGCATTCCCATGGGGTCGTTTTTCAACTCTTTGTATAGCTTATTGTAGTCCTTTCAGTGCATTATGTTAATAGGCGCTTGCCCTTTCAACAGTCTACTGGTGATTGACTTGGCTTCGCCTTGGATATATATATATATATATATATATATATATATATATATATATATATACAGAGTGTAATCTAACCTCTTGCACACCCATGAATGGAAAAAAATAAAAAAATTATTTTTTGACTTTTGTAAGAGTTGTGTTAATAATAATAAGACTATTTTAGTTGAAATGGGAAACATTCTCAATTGAATATTGAAAATAGAAAGATTTTTCTGTGAATTGAAAAATCCTCGATAAAAATTAAGTTATTTTTTGTGAATGTCTATCAGAAAAGAACTACTTTCCCGGCTAAAGCCGGCATTGAACTATATCTGATAGATATTCTGAAACTAACTCAAAAGAAAAAATCTGAAATTGAAAATTTGCATTTTAGTATTGTGGAGGAATATTCATTCTTGACACTTTTTTGAGATAATAACCTTCCTCCGGAACTAAAGCTTCTATTGTACCCCATGTTTATTTGCTATAACCACCTTTATTATATAAACACTCTTGTTGTTTCTTAGTTTCTTAGTGAATAAACTTTTTTATTTCATTATTATCATTATTACAATCTGAAAACATTGGTCAAAAAAGACTACGTTCAATCACTGCGAGAGAAACATTGAAAAAACTGAGAAATTTTCATCTAAATTCAGATTTTGTAGAAACGGGAACGGATACAGTTCCCGCAACGTCAAGAGTATCTTTAAATTTAATAATTTTTTGTGATAGGCAAAAATTAGAATACAAGTTACCTGACTAATTGAATATTTTTCAATTTGTGAAAAATAATTTGGCATACGCAGTAACTTATCGGGGCAAAATAATTTCTTTGCTTCTACACTTGTATAGATTCCCTGATCCATTTATTTTGTTTTCAGATTGTGGAAAGTTATTATCCCAAAAAAAGTGTCAAGAACTATTTTAGTCTTTTGAAAAAAATTAATTTACTTGCTCTTATGGATCACTTGAAATTTTCTTTGCTGATTCAAGCTGCTATAAATGAAAATGAAAGGTTATTGTAATTTCACTATTCATCTGTCTTATTACATGTTTTTTGATTAAATTCTCAGCATGGACCATAATCAGGAAAAAAAAATAGTTAACATTGCTATCAAGTTCTCCTGATTTGCCTGAAGGAATATTTACAGAAATATATCGATGCAGTAGGGAAACTGCTACAGTAATGTTAATTTATCCTGGCGAAAGTCGGCGCAAGCTGTCATTAGACCCGGTTGATTCTATTGGTTCATTGTTATGACCATAGGTGTGTATGTTATTTGGATTCATTTGCCATTATCAGTTTATCGCACCAGAGCACAAATCAAACTGACATACACACCGCTGTCTGCAGCGGAGTGGGCTTCAACCATATGAAATCGGTGTTGTGCGCATCTAACCTATTCGCCTGATTAAAAGAAAACTACTGTAGGTGCTTCATTAATGAAATATCTCCATTTTTAGAAGGAACAGAAAGTGAAACCTCATTCCTCTACTCAGGCAAGATTTTTTCCCCAGATATTTTGCTTTACCTCGAAGCCTCTGTTGGGCTTCATATTTTCATTAACAAAAATGGGATTATTCTCTATTTCTTCGAGATAAATGTAAAATTGTATTTTGAACATTCTTTTTTTAGGAATAGCCATTTTATATATAATGTTGATAAGTACCTCTTTTGAAAAGATGCAAAACAACAACAATACTCCAAAGTAAAAATGTTGCTTATATGTTGGAAATTTTTGACGGGTACCTAGGACAAATCCGAAAAAACCCTAGATGTTCTAAGCATTGGCGCTTTTGGGCAGATAACTTTTTGGTAAATACAGATATCTAAAAGACTTCTGACTTTTGTTACGATTTTTCAAGGTGGCCTTCTGAATAAAAGGCTGGGAATTTCTGTCCGAAATATATATCCAGGAAGGTCTACCCCTTCCGTTTTCTTTCTAATGTAGAAAGTCTCCAATGTTTTTTGGTTGTCTCTTGTGTGCGGTAGGTAGTCCATTCATCTTAAGTAGATAGTCTCGTTCGTCTGACATTGGGACTCTCCACTCCATTCAATTCGCTGAAAATTCTTACACACTTTGTCCTGGTAGATATTTGATGGAGGGGTGGCTTAGCTTCTCTATTTATCTGTCTCTTTGTTCTTCTGGGTTTTTCTTCTCAAGAAGCCACTTCAGTGTCGCGTGATCGAAGTCCCTTCCATATAAGTATTTGTGGAAATAATCTACCGCCTTGACGATCGCGCTAAATGTTTCTTCCTGGTGACGCAGTTATTTATTTCAGGATTAAACATCGTTCTACTATAATAGTATTCGATGATACCAAGACGAGGAACTAACTGTGAACCCTCATAAAATTACAACACAAGAAAGAAGGAACTGAGGAATAGTGTCACCAGTTCTAAACGGGGATACAATTCTATTTGCAGAAAATACTTAGGAGTTATTTTTGACCAAAGTTGACATGGAACCAATACCTACAAAAAATAATCCAAAAAAAGCACAGTTGCTTTCAATCTGTGCGGAAGAAAGTGCGGAAAGACTGGGTGCTGCAACCTAAAATGACCATGTCTTTGGATACCTCTGAGCCGTCGGATCGCCCCAGCCTGCTGAGTCTTTGGCCACCATATTTCCGAACCATAAGCTATCATGGGTCTGATTATCCTGGTGTAAAACCATATGGTCATTTTAGATTGCAGCCCCCAGTTTATCACCATAAAACTGATTTAATGGATTATCTCTGAGAAATTTTAGACATTTGATTGCTTCAAAAATAATGAGGAAAATAGAAAATTTAGTTGCACTTGAAACCGTGTTTTTTAACTATATTTAAGGAGCAAGTATACCACGTTTACATCACTTAAACAGACTTACAGATTATTTTTTATTCTTTATAAAACTCTAGAATTTTGAAATCAAAAGATATCAAGTTCTACATAAACAATTTAACATTTAAGATTTTGTCATAATACACCACCTCAAACTACCAAACTTCCACACTCAAGGAGAGGATTAACTTTAGCACCAGATAAAAATATTTATTGTATCAAACCTGTGCTGCGGAATATCCTTGGTTTGCTGCCCTTCCCCAATAGAGCAGTGCTCTGACCATAGATTCATGAATTGATAACATAGGGACTTCTCCCCTGTCTAACAAAAACGCTGCATTACTTTGTGCAACTTCATATCCTAATTCTGACATGAAGGCATACTGGACAAATGACTCATCATAACGTCCATTTTGGTAGTCAGCATGTGCCTGAAATAAAAAATTATCAAATCAATGTCCCAAAGTTCAATAACAATAAATTTGAATAATCATATTACTTGAAGTAATAATAGAGAGAGAGATAGAATATGTTTATTGTTCTAAGAGAAATCTCTTGTTAATAAACAATTATTATTTTATATATATATATATATATATATATATATATATATATATATATATTATTAAAGTATTTAACAGATAACGAGTTGTTTAAAATATCTACAATAACAAGTAGTCGTGAAAGTAAAAAAATACATAACATCAATTAAAATTAATATTAATAGACTCACATCACAGATTGTTCCCAAAGTATTTATTCAGATTATAATATGCTCTTTCATTTAGGATTTTTTTTTTCTGAATGGTGCTAAGTGACGCTGTATTTTTTATGTCGCTGGGAAGTTTGTTATAGATTTTAACTCCGTTGAATACCAATGATTCCTTAACTAAGTGTGACGTAGGCATGGCAGCCTCAGTTGGTTCGATTGTCATGTGGAGTATGGTATAGGTAGGCAGTGATTGTCAGTTCTGTTTTTGTGTATGAGGGAAGCTGTTTCCATTATGAATATTGAGATTACAGTGAGGATTTTATCTTTAATAAATAACGGTTTGCAAGGGTCTCGCCATTTTGCTTTGCACATATATCTTATTGCTCTCTTTTGCAGGACGAATACCGACTGCATGAGTTGAGTGCTGCAAACTCCCCAGAAGGGAATGCCATACTTCAAGTGTGAGTCTATCAAAGAATAATATACCTCCTTTGCCGTGAAGAACTCAAGTTCCTTTGCAACATTTCTCAATGCGAAGCAGCCTTTAGCTAGTTTTTTGTTGAGGTGCCTTATATGTTCAGTGAATTTAAGATTCTTATGAAGGAGGACTCCGAGGAATTTTGAAGCAGGGGTATTTTCTATAAAGTTTTCTCGTAGCGGGATATCTGAAATAGTGCATTTGAATTCCAATACATTGGTTTTGGTTGTGTTGAGTGTTAGATAATTGGAGTCACACCAGTTTTTCACCTTGTTCATGTCTTCAGACATCCTGAATTGGAGCCTGTCTTTGTCTCTGTCATGCCAGAATATCGTGGTATCGTCGGCGAAAAGAGTGCAACTTCCTGAGATCGGTATACAAGATAAATCGTTGATATATAGTAAGAACAAGATTGGTCCCTGTACAGATCCCCGGGGTACGCCACATTTAACATCTTTGGTCTTAGAGTCTGATGTCATTCTTACAAACTGTTTTCTTCCACTGAGATATGACTTGATCCAAATGTGGCTATTGCCCCTGTAACCATATCTATCAAGTTTTGAGAGCAATATATAATGGTCGACACAGTCAAATGCTTTCGACAAGTCACATAAATACTGCTACAGTTGTATCTCCATTGTTGATTTCATTATAAACTGATTGTAATAATGTGGATATTGCGTCAGAGATGTTTTTTCTTTGCTGAAAGCCATATTGATGTATACACAGTATTCTGTTGGTGTCCAAGAATTCCACAATTCTCCGTTTTACCAATTTTTCGATAATTTTGGCTAGTGTGGGGATCACGGATATAGGCCTGAAGTTGGTGAGGTCTTCTTTATTGCCAACCTTATGGATTGGGATCACTACGGAGGTTTTGAGGAAATCTGGGAATTGCCCTTGTGTGAAGGATTTGTTAATCAATTCCACGAGAGTATTTAGTGCACTATCAGGAAGGGTTTTAAAAATGTTTATTTATTTCACTTATTGAAAAGTACAAAATAATTACAAATAAAATATTTTTTACACACTAACAAGGAAGACATTAGTGCACGAATGAAATAAAAGAACAGGAATCACACACAAAGAGACCAGAATGTGATTAAAAAAGGTGTAAAACCTTATATCACAAAAACTCATCAATGGTGTAGCAATTTCTTTCTATTTCCCCAGCCTTGATTTAGATAAAGAAATATTGGGTTCATTCTTTAGATAAATTTCTAACTTAATGAATAGTTTGGGTCCTAAGAACATGTGACTTTTATGGTAAAGAGAGGTTCGGTGTGGGTTGGATGTCAGCAAACCTCTGTCTCTAGTAATAATATTTATATCATCATTTAAATGCACACAGGTTACACAAATGATTAAATACGTCAAAATTACAGTTACGTTGGTAAAGTTAACAATTACAGATTTACTTATACATAAACATTGTAAAATTGTTTTAAACCCCTTTCTTAGTTGTTTGACCAACCCTCATAAGTTAATGAAAACTTGTACGAGTTAAGATCACGGGGCCTTACCTTTTATAGTGGGATCCGAAACCACTCTTGGGGCCTCAAAAAAAAAAAAACGCCGGTTGCGAGAGTCGAACTCGAACCGGGTGGAAACAGTGGGCACAAAACTAATACTAGTTCACCCAAGTTAAAAAAACAAAACACACAGAAATAAGTGAGTAATAACACTTTCTGATTAGGATGTTTTCATCTTTGATTTAAAAATATGAACATTGGGGGATGATTTTATATGTCTATCAAGTATATTGTAAAGCTTACAAGCAGTACATTGAGAAGTTTCTTTGGTAAAGCGATGTACGATGATATCTTAAAATATTAGATCTCAACAAATTATGAAAACATACTTTTTAAATAATTGTTTCTACTCTGTCAGTGAATACTCTGAGAACATTTCAAAAACTTTTGTAGATGGGAACAGACTCACCGAATTTTAAATTTTAATTCAAAATGTTGACAGGTTTTTGTGTTGCTCATGTTTCTTTACATATTCTATCTTATATTATTTCCTTTCAGTTTGTTTACTACAGTCTAGACCCTTATAAATACGCATCTGTATATAACATAGTTAAATAAAGCATTCTTCTTATTCTAATCAGATTGTAAGATATTTCTGTGATGGATGTTATAACAGTGAGCGTTATCTATTGCTAACTCTTTGTTATTCCTATAGATGTAAGTGCAAGCTTCCAGTATATATAAACTGTAAACTGTTAGCATACCAAGTGATGTAAAGTATTGTTAACAGCTGGAATTCATATCGATGCTTTCAATAATTCGAATTGCGTACTTTTGAAGAAAAAAAATTAGATTCATACGTGCGGTGTTTCCCCAATTCAAAATACCATACTTCATGTGTAAGTGAAAGTGTGCAAAGTACAGCATAAGCAAGACATTTTTACTGCAGTGGCTGTAGTAACTGCTCCTCGACTTATTGGATAATAGTTCTATATGATCTGCCCATTGCAGATGTTTGTCGAAAGTTACTGCCAAAAGTTTTACTTTATGACAAGTGATTTCTTTTTCTGTATTTTCGAATAGCACTGGTGGTCTTTGTTCAGAGCACCTAAAAAAGACTGTGAGTGTTTTGACACGATTTAATAATGGAAAGTTTTTTCCGACCTCCGAATAATATCATCATAAACTGTTTCAGTTTCAACCAGTAGCATGATTATGTTTTTTGAAAAAATAATAAAATGGTGTCTTCTGCGTAACACACTATTTTTATATCTTGGGTTTTCTCCATAAGACTGATTAGATCATTTATGATTTACTAGGTAAAAAGCTGTTGGAAAGTCGATAAAGAGACCAAGAGCACATTTTCCTTTATCAAGATTCTCTACAAGACATTTTTGGAAATCACACAGAGCAGATTATGTGCCCATATTTTTAGAGAATCCATGCTGATTTCTGGATAATAGTCCTTGGCCCCTCAAAAATGATGAAAGTTTATTATTAATGTCTAATTCAATGAGTTTAGAGAGACTTGAGAATAAACTGATGGCTCTATAATTGGAAGTCATAGAATCACTTTTTTATATAATAGCAGAACCACTGCCAATTTAAAACATTCCGGGAAAACTTCTTCAGAATAACAAAGATTGATGAGAAAAACCAGTGGTTCACATAAACTTACAATCAATTTTTTTAGTAAGTTATTTGATATTTCATCAGATCCACTTGAGTTGCGAGGATTTTAAATTACCAATCAACATTTTTACATCTGTAGGTGTAACTGGCTTTAAGAGAAAAGATATTTTCGACACTGGCTCATTCAATTTTAGATAATCTGAATCATGCTGATTTACAGAAGATGCTTCCCTGGTGTAGTGGATGTTGAACTGCTCAGCCATTTCAATGACAGTAAACTGATTTCCATTTTCATCGTAAATGTTGATATCCATATTTTTATGACTATCCTCTTTCAGATTATTTATAATTTTTCATACCATTTTTTATTTATTATTGGCCCCCATTAACAATGTATCATTACATTGTTTCTTACCCTCTGATAATACACTGCAGTAGAGTTTCTCTAGCTCTGCTCTTGGTTGATGGTATTTGGGATTATTGGTTGCTAAGTCAGAAATAAGTGTAAGTTGTTGCTTCAAATGCAGACATTCCTCGTTAAACCAAATCTTTTTTTAAGTCTTTTATTAATGACAATTTTTTGAACAGGGAAACAAGAATCTATCAAACCACTGATGATATTCAAAAAGTTGTTTCAAGCATTATTTCCAAGAAATCAATATTGAAATCAACTCCAATAACAATAGTTTTGTAAGAGAAGCAACTTTTTCGATTATATTTGCAAAACATTCTAAGAATAGTTTGAAGTCAGTACCAGGAGGTCTATAGACTACAATCACAATAATATATTTTTCATGTGCCGCACAACACTCAAATATTCCTTCTACTGAGAGATCATTTAAATCTAATATATGTAGTGGCAGTTGACAATTGTTATTCTTATAGATTGCCACCCCGCCATGTCTCATAATTTGTCTGGAATAGGCATTGGCCATTGTCAAATTCTCAAGTACTTCCTCTTTCATTTTAAATTCATCCTGCTAATGTATCAAAATAATGTCACAGTTAACATCAGAAAATACATTTTCTATTCAAAATTCTATTTCCTATACATTGTACATTTTGATGAAATATATCAAGGTAAATATTTTTCAAATGATTATTATCTAATTGTCGAGTTGAATAATTCATTTGATCCCAAGTATTTTTATATACTTTTTTTCACAAAAAAATTGCCTAGAAGCCATTGTTTTATCTAGAAGTTTGATTGGTTTCAATACAATATTATTATGAAGAAAGTTATTCAGTACCGCTTCCTTCACCTCAAGAGCAGCTTTGAATTTGCTGCTTTGAGCATTGAATCAACAAGAAATAAAATGGAGATATTCCTAATCTTTTTTCTGAACCTCTCAACGTAATGCCGCATGTTGTTGACTATAGCTATGACTGATGGAGTATTTATTTGTGCAACAATAATGATAGTTGTAGTACGGCCAAGGGCAAATTTCTAGTTACTTGATTCAGTGATTTTGTGTTACTTTTATTGTTTGTGTTGAATATTACAATTATATGATCTAGCTTTCCAAAGTGAAATGTATTTTCAAAACTTCCCCCTGTGAGGTGAGTAGTTCTGCATTAGATTTAATAATTGACAATAGCATTGATAACCTAATGAAAGTTGAAGCATACCCATCTCCCAAAATGAGGATATTACTTTATTCACATCCAACAGAGAAATTCATTATTCCATCAGGCACTGCAGTTGCATCTTGGTCTTCTGGCAATTTTAATAATTCCTTGGCTATTGTTCCATAAGCATCAGTGACATCGGGCTCTGATGCATTCAACTGTTCAGTGGCTAAGTCAATTTTCAGCGAAGCTTCATGAACTTTTTTGTTTTTTCTTTTCTTGGAAAGTTTTTTTTGTGGGGTGAATCCGTATAGTCTAAGAGCCAGTGAACGGCAGACCACACAAAATTTAGGAAAGCCTAAAATTTCCTCAGTGAGTCTGTTATACCTACCAACCATGAGGTGGGGGCTAGCTAAGCGAGGTCGCAGTGGCCCCAGCTACACTCAGGTGCGACAGGTGTGATAATTTAATGATCTAAAAAAGTATTTTAGGAAAACTGCCATTTATATATGTCGAAATATACTATTATAGCTATTAAAAAAAAAACGGCAGACGATTATCACGGTTCTAAAGTGGTGGCAGACATTTTGAAAACTTAAAAAAAAAAAAATTCAAAAGTATTTTAGGAAATTTGAAATTTATATATATATTATTCTTCAAAGTTTCAAAAGCTTATACTTCTGAAGGCAGACCTTTATGTCGGTTCCTTTGACCTGGCAGACCGTCAAATCTTTCTCCTCCGCGAGTTTAAAAATATATAGAACTACTTATTACGGTATCAAATCAGCTAATTATTTCATGAACTACTATCAATCTTAGAAATAATATGAGTTATATAAATGAATGAACGTACTTACTGTCTTTGAATGGATTATGGGGAAAATGGGTCATTACGAACCAATATTAAATTTTAGAAAATGATATTATGAAAATATTAGTGACATAATTATTTTTATTTTTTAACTCTTGAACACAAATATGAATTTAAAAAATGAAATTAAAAATAGTAATTAAAAAAATAATAAAAAATTAATTGAAAACATCAAAACATGGAAAAATTCTATTTTTATCTATATTTTCTCTTCATACTTCAGTATCATCTTCTGAATCATCGTCTTCATCATGAGAATGAATTTCATCATCTGCTTTTTCAGTTTCTGTAAAGTAAAATTAAAGTTAGCAAATCGAGTCTCTTATTTAAAGTCAATTTTATAACTATATAATTACCTTGAGAATCATCAATCAAGTCGCTGACTAGACATGGCAGTTGATCTCCCCCAAACCATCTAAACATGTAGGAGTTTTCTTCCTCTACCCAACCATACTCAAGTGGAGTCAACGTTGTTGGTTGTTTTTGAGAAGCATTTTTCCAAATGCTTGAAATATAATGAGCTCTCAGAAACTGTTGAAATAACTCGCTTTTACAAGGAGGTATAGAACTAACATCGAAACTTTTGACCTTTTTTGTTAAATTTTCATTAACATCAGTAGCTTTATAGCTACTGACGAAAAGCTGGAATCTCCCATCATCCACATCCACTGATTTTTTTGCACCATACATTTGGCAAGTAAACTTTTGGATGAAGTCGAACAAACTTTGTAAATGCTCCTGTGTTAAATTCGGATCACCAAGATCTGCAGAAGCTTGTTGAAATTCCACACATTTTTTCAATAAGCCGAAAGGTCTCTTCTTTCCTTTGTTAAAAAAGCTGGATTAAAGTCCGATCCGGTAAATGCATGGAATCCACTCAAGCTTTTTACTAATAATTCACCCAGTTCTTCATATATTTTGGTGATGTCAATGAATCTTTCATGATTACCAGTTCCGATAGGCATCGAAATATGGGAAGAAGCATTTTTTAAATTCTTCATACTAGCGAGCATAATTATTAATACATCAGTATCACTGGCTCTAATGACAACATGAGATTGGTCAACGATGTTACATGCATGGTAAATAATTTTAGTATCAGCCTCTTCATGCAAGTCGCAACTGAGATCTTCAATAATAGTTGATTCAACTTTTCCATTATTTGTTTTGTACGATCGACAAGTTCGGAAATTAAGGTGAATCAATTTATTGCCAATGAAAGGAGCAATTTCATCATTTGTCCAATGAGTTGAAAAAAAATCAATTAGAGCTTCTTTGAAGTTTGTGTTCTTCAGTTCTTTTGAAAAATCTGTTGGCCTCACTTGATCAGGCCCGGTAATTGAATAATTAATTAGTGGTGCCTCTTTTCGCAGTTGTCGCTTGTGATCTTTCATCGAGGGTTGCCAATACTGATCGAAGATTACATCGATTCTATTTGCAGGATATTTAGTTATCATTTGCAAGAATCTCTTGGAAATGCTTCCAAACGTTTTTGGAATTTCTTTCATCGCATGAAGTATAGAAAATCCGTCTATCGAGTAAATATCCGAGTAGCCTGGTGGGTTATGATCAATTTTAGCTTCTAGACATTTGGCAAGAGCTGATTTGTCGGTCTTATAGATCGTTCCGTCTAAATGGCATAACGCAAGAGGAACAGGAGTGATGGGGTATGATAAAATTCGTAGGACATCGATTTTATGATCCATTGAAATCCCCAACATGCGACCAAATAAGTCCCGTTGGATCTTAATTTTTTTGTCTTTTCCGCCAATTTTAACATTTTTTTTTTCAATTTGGCTGGAAAAATTGTCAATAGATGTTTTTTTAGTGTATTGTTTAAATACTTGTTTAGGGACAATAACAACAAGCCGTTATGGCGATGCGCTATTGTTAAGAGCAACTAGTTTCCGTGATGTACGTTAGAGGGCAGAAAAAAAACCTTGAGTGAGAAAGAATACGACAGTAGTATATCAAATAATAGAAATAAAGAACGAAAATCCTTTCATTCCATATACAACGTAACTACTACACCCAGGTATACTCACGGAGGAGAAAGATTTTACGGTCTGCCAGGTCAAAGGAACCGACGTGAAGGTCTGCCTTCAGAAGTATAAGCTTTTGAAACTTTAAAGAATAATATATATATAAATTTCAAGTTTCCTAAAATACTTCTGAAAAAAATGTTTTTTTGAAATTTTCAAAATGTCTGCCACCACTTTAGAACCGTTCACATGTCTGCCGTTTTTTTTAAATAGCTATAATAGTATATTTTGACATATATAAACGGCAGCTTTCCTGAAATACTTTTTTAGATCATTAAATTATCACACCTGTCGCACCTGAGTGTAGCTGGCTCCCACCTCATGGTTGGTAGGTATAACAGACTCACTGAGGAAATTTTAGGCCTTCCTAAATTATGTGTGGTCTGCCGTTCACTGGCTCTTAGACTAGTATGGATAGTTGATTGATTACTCAGCTCTATAGTTCCCTTTGAAAAAATATCATCAGTTGCGTCCAATTTTTATTTTTGGTATTTTTCCCCAGTTTCCTCTTCTCTATTTTGATTTTCGTTATTTGTCTGTGTGCACAAGTTACTTTTAAATGCGTATCTAGTCCGTTTTTCTAATATTACACTTCACATGTTTGGCTTTCTTGTTCAATATATACGCCTGGTCGGGCATAAAGCCACTCCTATCATAGGAGAACAATTTTCAGTATGTTTCTTTCTGTCACTAGGTACCGCCATTTCAAAGTTACTTTTACTACAGGTGATTAACTTTGATTCTGTTTTCATTTGTTTTGGGTTCTGCTTCGGTCAGAGGTCTTCGGATTTCTTACTGGTGACTACTCCGTACTAACAAGGGCCAAAAGCCTGAAACCGGTATACGGATTGTTAGGCGGACCTGACACAATTTAAACATAATCAAGTTTATCAGAAAGAAACATTTACAATCAATTTTCATTGATAATGGAAGTTTGCATATATTTTCAGGCAGATATTCAATATTCTGCGTGGTATTTGCCAGGATAGTAGTTGTTTTCTGCTTGAAGTCTACCACTTTATTTGTATTGAATTTTGCGAAGAGACTTAAAAAGTCCGTTTTTCTAATATTACAGTTTACATGTTTGACTTTTTTGTTTAATAAAAGTGTCAAGTTGCTGCACGAAAAGAAAAACCACTCGACAAATTAGTAACAATTTCAAAATACGTCTAGAACGAAAAAGTTCTCATACGAATAAGCAAATTATGTGGTAAATGTGTGAACATATGGTGAAAAGGTTGACGAGTTACTGTCGTAATTCAAACAAAGTTACGGTGGAAATAAAATGAACAAGAAAAAAACATTATAAAAAAAACGGATATACATCTAGCCAAGCGATTAGAACCATGTGTTTGACATTAAGGTACCATTAGTAAACGTACCAAATTCATAAAAAACAGATTTCCCCCTTTTTACATGTTAAAAATAGATCACTTGTTCACGGAGCGATTTCCAAAGCTCATAAATAATTTGAAATATTGTGACATTTACCACATCTGTTGGATTGTAAGCCATTAGCATAAATCAAGTATGAAAAAAAATAGACAAGGCCAACTGGCATACGAACACTTGGTGTCCTAAAAAAAAATAACAATTCAATTTCCCCCAAGCTCACGGGTGGTCCCGGTGATCCATTAAATTTAGAATCGGTTCGTCTCGATCAGTACATAGTTAACAATTCAGTTTCAGCATTCAGAAAAATTATCTCCGATCATTCAGTCAAGTAATTCAAGTCCTTATATCAGCAGAATTCATATTAGGTCACTATGAAAGATGTAGAACCAACAGTTCTTGCTAAGTGCTCAAACGAAACTTAAGTAATGCACAAAGTCAGTTGCAGTTCAGGCGAAAATTTCAAGTGATATGATAATGGAAAGAATTCAGCAGTGTCCATTAAATTGAGTGCTTCGACACAAAAGCCTCTCGCGTTAAGTAACAGTAATATGCAAAGTAACGCCAAGGTCTACAACGGAAATAATTCTAAATGATAGTTACTAAGATAAAACGAAAAACTACCGTAGTGAAAGGTGCGGCATTCAGAAACTCAGTGAAAATCTTAAGTCAGTATGATAAATAGTCGTCCAAAGTGATATACCGTTCAAATAATTATTTACCGACTTAAGTAACTCTTTGAATTTCATATATATATATATATATATTTTGTTATAAGTGATTTTATAGTATACTTTGAGAGTATTAAGAACAAATAATAGGTAAAAGTCAGTGATATAGTACAAGACATTTAAACTTATTGAGATAATAGGTCATATGCATGTGCAACAAAATCTCTTGAATTTTTGTTTTCACCATCTACTTTGTTACTACATCATTATAAGTTGTTTCATTAAACCGTATCTTTCAAAAGTTTTAAATAATCCATATTTTAAAATGAGAAAATTGACCAGCAAATTTAAATTAGGTAAAACGCAACGCGATTGGTCGGACCTTATTATGACGTCAAAGTCCATGTCAACAAAATTTATTTCCGTGTTCTTGTCTTGTCGTTGGTCGGTCTATTTAAGTTTTGTAAGTGTTTGGCTATTTTCTTTTCATTATCAAGTTACTGTAAACCTCCCGGAAAATAAATACAATGACTGAAGCCGGATTTGTCAGGGCACAATCCGACAATTTGCCTAGAAAAGATGTGTTCATGATGACAAGTTTTTTCGCAAATTATCCCGATTTCACTTCTGCTGAGATTAGAGGCGTAAAAGCTGCAAGGTAATTGAATAAATGTTTTGTATTAGTATCTTAAATTTCCGTTTTCCAATACGTTTTCTGGTTATTTGCTTACTAAGATTGAGAAAGTGCACATAACCTCAAATGTAGTAAACAATAAAATTCAAGAAAACGTTTATATTTCACTTCTTATTCTAACACGTGATAATATTTGTGTTTCTAGGTCCGAAAGAGATTCTTATGGCGATTCAGCTATTGGATATGTACAAGTTAAAAGGGAAGCAAACATATGTGTAGTGAAAGCTCGTATTACTCCCGAACATAATGTGAACAGAAGTGTTACTCTGTAACTGCTGTATGTGATGAAGCTGAACAAACAATTATCTCTGCTGAATGTGAAGATTGCGCAGCACATTTAGGTAGATATTAGTTATGAGTAAAGTATTATTTAGCGGGCGCTAAGTTATTGAAAAAAAAGTTGTAACTTACGCATTTTTATTTTATGAATACAAGTCTGAAATCAAAACGTCGTCATGTTTTATCTTGAAAATATCATAATTATATTATTGTTTTTAAATTTTTTCAGGTGGATGTAAGCATGCAATAGCTTTTATAGCTTGGCTGCACAGGCGTAGCGAAGACCCTCCCTCTACTAGTATTGACTGTTATTGGAAGAAGTCCAAATCGTCCACGATAGGCACAACCCTAAAGTATATTAAAGCAAAAGAATTAGGTAGTAGTTCTAAAACCAAACCTGCTCCATCAGCCAATAGTCAAAGCCTTCTGTCATCTCTAATAAACCATAGCAGAAGCATCGGTGACATGGAAAGTCAACTCATAAAATATTACAAGGAACCAAGCAAAATAGAAAAATTATCCATTCATCATTTAATAAATACACTGCCAAATAAACCAGCAAATGCCACAGAGTTCATCAACTATTGCAAGAGTACAATGGACACATCATCTTGCAATGAAGCCTATCAAGCAACAATTGATCAGAACGACTGTCCTTTGTGGCATGAGCTGCATTATGCTAGGATCACTGCTTCGTAGATGTGAAGCAGCTCATTGCAAAGTTTTCGAAGGCACTTTAACTGAAAGTATAATGGGAGTAAAGAGTAAGAGAGAGTAAAGGACGCAGAAGCAATGATGAAAAGAGGGCGTTTGCTAGAGAAACAAGTATTAAAAGAAGTTGAAAAAAAATGAAAATAAAAATTAATGAATGTGGTTAAATCTTAAACCCTAATTACCCCGTATTTGGCGCATCTCCTGATGGCGAGAGTATTGACAGTATTGAAGTCAAATGTCCATCATCTGAGAAAGCCATGAGCAGATATGTCTCAAAAGAAAATGTTATATCCTCAAATTATATGGCTCAGGTGCAAATGCAGATGTAATTTTCATATAAAAAAAGAGGGCTTTTCTGCGTTGTACATCATGATTTTGAAAAATCGAAGGAAGTAGACATGTATATTGTAGATTACGATGAGAACTATTGTAAAACTATTTTAGAAAAATGCATTATATTCTGGAGTAATGCTATTTTTCCTATTCTATGTAAGAATATCAAATAAATGGTAGTAATGAGAAGCAACTTGAAATTTTACTTTTTACAGGTCTAACACGTTATTTCATTGTATTTCGAAATTTTAATTGATCTGAAGAGATCTAACTTGAGTCCACACGTCTAGCTAAAATACTTTATTAGGATTTTATGTGTTTTTCAATAGGCATAAAGTGTCGAACTGTAAGGCAGAGACCTTTCAATACATTTTCCTATTTTATTATACAGCTTGTGCCAAAAAGTATGCAACAAATGAAAAACTTTTTTATTATTGATTTCACAAAAAAACTTGTAAAAGTTTTCAACATACTGAAATAATTCCTTGAAAATATTTCATGTCATCAAATTAACTATTCAGATTTTGAATATCGGAAAGATACTCAAGTATTTATTTATGGGTACCTATCTCCCTTATATTCGAAATCTGAATAGTTCACTAGATGAAAATGACATATTTTCAATATATTTTTATGTACTTTGAAAACTAGGGGTAATTTTTGAAAAAAAATACATTCATTTCACAAGCCAAAAACTTTAGAGGACTTTCTGAGTTTCTTGTTAAGCACAAACTTTTATTGACAATATTTTTCAAACCAATTATAAAGTTTTCTTGAAAATTAAGCAAATTTGGACATGTTTATATCGACTTTTAAGTCCCAAAATAAGTTAAGGAATTGCATCCTTCAATATTTATTTTACATAGTTATTATTGGAATAGTTGTGTTCAGTTGAGGATATGAAGTATAAGTGAGAGTAACATGTTTATTGTGAGTTATCAAAATTGTTCTGAAACAGTTGTCAATGACCCAAGTTACTTGTAAGCTATATTCATTGTATTTGGAGTTTGTATATTAAAAAGGTTTTTTTTTCTGAGTGTGCCACATACCAATATGAAGAAAAATAAAACACTTGAAAATTAAATCTATTTTTTTATTAAAACATTTTGCATATTGATTATGCCACATGCTATTAATATTACTTCGTCTATTATTGGAACTAAGCTGTGATGCACACATGCGTGAGGCATCAATATATGAAATTCTCTTAATCTGTTTATAACACGCTCTACATGTATTCTCAATGCTGTTATTCTTTTAGACTGCTTCACCTCATGCTTAGTACTTGCTGTAGACTTGAAGACTGAAGGAGGCCGTATAAGGGTACATTTTTTCTTTTCTATCAAATGTGACAAGTCTTTAAAGCCTCTGTCTGCCATAACTGCTGTGTTTGGAGGTATACATTCTAGATATTCACAATTTTCTACTATAATGATGTCAGAAGCCCTTCCACCATATCCTTCAGAAATAAAATTCACTAACCCATCTGGAGTACAGGAAATAAGGTACTTCAGAGTGTTACATTTCTTATATCGTGACCATGATAGAGACTGATGAATTACGTTAGAAGGTTTTTCTATTTCCAAGCAATCTATAATTGAAACAACTTTTGAATACCGTGCTCTAAAAGTAATATGTAAACATTTAACTATGTCAGATGGTTCAGGCCACACAATTAACTCCTTCAATTTTTCTGCTAGAATAATTACGGTTTTTGAAAATATTCTACTTATAGTGCTCTGTGAATAGCTAATATGTCAAATGATTCATTTAACTTTATTTTCTTCAAGGTTATTAAAATGTCGATAGTGGGAACTGGGATATTTTCACTTAATAATTTTATCAAATGGTAACTGTCTTTAGGCAGTCCTAACATCATTTTAGGCTCTTTTTCAATGGCAGTCAATATTGCACTACGCATTACATTTTTAAATTGTCTGTCCTCGTTATCTTGAGCCCAACTTGCTTCGGATTAAGTACTTTCTTGTTCATATTCACTAGATATTGATGAAGATTGTGAAGTCAGAGATAAATCATCTGTTGGTTTTATATCTGTGAATAACTTCCTTTTTGTACCGGAAATCGGGGCGGTTTTAATAGGTGAAGTCGATGTGTTTTTAACTGGTACAAGAAACAGTGATACTGCTACATTTTTTCATTTAGTACCAACATTGACACCTTTGCTTCTATATTTTATTGCACTTTGTCACAAGAAAGGCTTTCACTTTTCGTTGAGAAAACGTCGTGTGAAGATGAACTAGGACCAGCTTCAGGATAATGTATTTCTCTGGTGATTGTTGTATCTGCAGGGTCTCCACATAGTTTGGTTTCTGTAATAACTTCTCTGGTAGCAGCTTGTGATAGAGTATCTTGAACCAAACTCAGTCTTTGTCTCTTGAGAGCAGCCTGTCTCACTGGTATTGGCTTATTTTCTTTCTGACACTGAAATTTGTGGGGCAATACACCTTTCCTTAAACGTAATGTAACAGGAACCCCTTGTTGTTTAGACATTATTTGGTACTGAATGAAGTTTTCTGTATCCTCTTCCAACTGAAAGTGAAAGTAGTCAGAACGGTTTTTGATTCAACAAATAGTTTTAGGTTATGACACTTAAATATCAAAACAAAAATACTTACATCAAAGTGATCCTCACACAGTATAAGCAGCTCGTTGCAGATAGTTTTTGATTCTTAAATTCGTCCCTTTTTATAGCTTTACACCACTTTATTCGAATGTTTGCGTTTCTTGGCACAAGAAAAAATACTTTTTGAGGAGTAGTTTTCGTTGTATTGTTGCACTTTGGAACTATACAGTACCTATAAACTGTTTTTCCACTACTTTCCATCATTAATTTATTGAAATATTCGAAAAATTCTATATAGAATCAACTATGTTTACTTTGGATAACCTTTGTTGACATGTACTTTGACGTCACATAATCCCGCCAAATGGCCGACCGTTTGAATTGCCAATATTTGGTATAAAATTTAAATATTTTTTTCTTTGTCGATTATTGATATTTTTGGCATCTATCCTATTTTTCCAGTATTTGTATGGATGGTACAATCGATTAGAAAAAAAAAAATATGCATGAGACCTATTGTTGAATTTGCATTGAAATGTATTCTGAATATATCCACAGAGTAATATTTTTTATGTAGCATGGTTTACTAACGTTCCAATAATTTTTATTGATAATACATTTATAATTAATTTATGGGTGCTTTATTTCTTGAGTAGTATATTAAATTTAGTGGGGTACACATTTTTAACGATCTCGTTCAACAAACAACAATATACAGGGAAATAATTTCGTTAGCTGCTCAACGGGATTTTCTGGTTATTTTTCCCAGTCCCAATATAGGTTATATGAAGCTCTACTATATCATCTTTGTATAGCGAATAAAGGTGCCCACGACGTCACTTTGGAGTGGATAAAAGTGAAGATACGAAATTTTGATCACTGGTTTATATGTCAGAAGATAAAGTCGAAATTATAGTATGCAAGTTCATGGCTTCTTGTAAAATGGCAACTCTCTTACTTTTTGATTCATAGGACATATATTGATATATGCCATTATTTTTTATATATATATATATATTACCCTAAAGTATTTGTAATATACAGGGTGTTATGACAAATTCATAAACAGTTTTTTGCCCAAGAGCTTACAGCATAATGTTTTGTGATAGGCCACTGAACAAAATTAAAAGTTCCATCAGCAGCCGATCAAAAAACAATATGCCAATACTTGAGGTAATTCTTTGTTTTGAACTTATGAGAAATAATTTGTTCTTATCAAGAAATAGTATATGATTCAGAGACTCCAAGATCACTTTCTTGTTTTCATCTCAATTTATAAATAAGGAATACACTAATGACTTATCACTACCTCCCACATAGACAAAAAAATTGGAACATATGTTATATTCATGGCGAGGAGCGAGATAGGATGGGTGTTTTCGCAACTCTATCGCTACAGGGATAAAACACTTCCTGATATATTTATTTTATATCTTAAAAATAGATTTTTTGAGTAAATCTGAACAGAACGGGGTTATTTTTGGGTTTGAATAATAAATTAATGCGATATTTTCGACTCTCTCCCTGAAGGATTCGCATTTTCATAATGGATGAATTCATCCGATATACCCAAAGAATAGAACAAAATATCTTTCTGTCGTTGTTTTGGGAACTGATCACTTCTACTTCAATGATAAGATGGAATTTCATATTTCTCTGTCTAGAATATACAGAAGAAACATCATGTTAACCTGATATTTTTGCAAAAAATCCAATCCCTGTTATATTACTGTACTGATATGATCGACATCAATAATCATGTCCATTCAATTTAAAATTCCTATTCACTGGATCTGTTAACTTCTGAATTAATTCTTCCTTTTCTGATAATTCTATGGCTTCTTTTAGAGTGGTTGGGCTTGCAGATAAAACATTTTTTCCAACAAGGTCTAAAAGCCCAATTGCAAATTGTATTCTGCTCATCTTTTTGGCTTAGTATGTCGCCAACTGTATTATTTCCAGTAATGTTTTCGCTGCACATATCCTTAACCTTGCGAAAAAATGTTTACTTGATTCCTCATTTTTCTGCTTAGAATCCAGAAATTATTTTTGTTCTCCAGGTATTTTCTGTCTCCCAAATTGTTCAAATAATTCTTGTTTTAATTCTTTCCAATTTATTATATTTTTTAATTTGTTTTCTCCCTCTATATATTGTCTTGCTATACCTATCAATTTGATTCTGACTATTGAACTTATTTGACTGTTTTTCCATTGTGCTACAGCTGCAAATCCTCAATTTCACGAATAAAATCCTTAATATAACAAGGTACCTTGTCCACATTGATAGTGATTGTCGGCTCATGAATAACCTTACTTGTCGGAGTTTCCATGGTTTACATTTTTTATAGAAATCTCCATTGAATGAAAAAAAATCAATCGTTTTTTCAGAATACTTTCTGAGATTATTAACACCATATATGCTTTGATTTTCCACTAGTCAAACCCTTTATACTGATATTATTTACGAAATGCTTTTTCATTACTTTTTCAAACACTTATTCTGACCTTATCTGTTACGAAAGGTTTATATTTCCTCAATATTTCCACAGATTTCATTTATAGTTGAGCAATCAAGAGACCCTATTGCTAAGAAAATTTTCTATATTTGCAATGTTTTCCCAGATTAATTTCCTTTTTGACAACATAAGTGGAAACTGCAATATATGCACAAATTCGACCACCCTAATCCTGATAGCATTGCTACGAAAAAAAATATATTTTCTCAACTATTTTCATAGATTAAATTCTAGTTTGACATCCTATGTGGAAAATGCCATATAAGCGCTATTTTTTTCCAAATTACACCCCACACCTGACACCATTGTTGAGACTCCTCGTTATTATTGTTAACTATACTGGGTGTTACAGATCAGAACTTCCGCGGAGCGACTCGTAGAAATAATTTCACCAGCATAATATATATATATATATATATATATATACATATATATATATATATATATATATATATATATATTTATCATTGTAGAGTTCCTGATGAAGAGTCAATAAAGTCTCGAAAGCTCGAATAGAAAAAAGAGTATCCTCACTTCATCCCTACGACTGCATACCCAAAATAAAGATCCCTTTTTCATTATATATATATATATTGTGATTATTCCGTACTGATGAGGGCCAAAAAGCTTGAAACCGGTATGCGGATTGTTAGGCGGACCCTTAATCAACCCTTTCGCTCACGACTTTTTGTTCTTGAAAAGAAAAATCTGAAATTTGGCATATATTACAAATGATTTTTTTGAAAAATTTTGGTGTTATCAATTATTTTTATTTTCGTTCTTCAGTTTTTGAGCTATGAGATGTTTCGAATGAATACATTGTGAATGGTAGGTAAAATGAAGATTTTCTTTTAAATTTTCATTCAAAAGTTATTGATAGGATAATAATATTTAATACAGATTATTTTGAGTTGTCATCGAATTCATTTCATGTGATATTGCATAAAACAGTTTTTATGTCCGAAATACATAAATTAATTTCACACTTCACACACATAACGCGACTTTGCCCTTTGCATTCAGGATTTTTACACCTCGATGCATAAGATTTGCCATCAATAGAGGGAAAGTGTCCAATGTTATCAAATCTAACATCTGAGATTGGTCGGGTTTCAGCTCTGGGTCTCTTTGATGTAGTTGGGGTCGAACTACGGGATTTCTGCTCTGAGGATGGTCGACCTTTTCTTTTCATTATTGCTCATCGCTGAGGAATTCGATGCCAGAAAGGCCACTTTCTATCATGTCCAACAATTCCTCATTACTCAAAGGATTCCTCAAATTACGTTTTGAACTCTAAAATACAGAATGATAATGATTTCTGAAAAAGTAATATAGAGTTAGATAATATTTACCATGATTTCCCCAACCTTCAGTTCACTCTGTATTCAATTCAAAATAATTATTACACAGCACTCTTTGAAATTTCTGGAATTTTAAGTATTCTCATCCACTGAGCTATGTTTTGTCTATAAATCACAACAATCAACAACCTGTTTCCTTTATTTGTATCGGGTTTTGACGTACATAAATAACGGCTATTCAGTACAGACTCTGCTCTTCCGTGAAACTCCGTGAATAAATTTTGCGATAAGTTGAACTATTGGGTTTTAGATGGTAGCACATGGTAGGTATCGAATATAAAGAATGTTAGATTGGATAATTATGAACTGACGTGATGATAATGTCGTATCTACCCAGAAAAACAAATACGAATTTAATGTATTCAATTGAATACCGTATGAGCGAAAGGGTTAAACAAAATCGAGCTTATCAGAAAGAAACATTTGCAATCAATATTTATTTATATGGAAGTTTGCATGGATTTTCAGGTGAATATCATTCAACGTTCTGCGTGGTATTTGCTAGGAGAGTAGTTATTTTTTGCTTGTGGTCTACCAATTGTGTTTCAATTTATATTGAATCTTTTGTGAAGATGACTTTGTGCACTTTATTTCTTAAATGTATATATATATATATATATATATATATATATATATATATATATATATATATATATATATATATATATATTTTATCGATAAATAAAAACACTGGCTCATGGTACAAAAGAAAAACAGAATAATTTTCACAGAAATTATGGCTAGACAGAATGAATTTCTATACAAATCAGAATAATAATATTATAAATTGGTAAGGCTGAGTAACTATTCATGTTGGCATTGCTATTGCCAAATTTATTATAAATGGTAGATTCAAGAGATTTGGATATTCTGATAATGGATATTTGTTTTGCTAATTCAATATTTTAATTGCCATCACATAAAACATGTATTCTTACCTAATATAAGCATCGATTCAGAAAACACGCCGAGTTATTTTTTAATGATTTGATCACGCACACGTTGCGATTTCATACTTTTTTATTTATTTAGCTTTGTAGAAAGTTAATTTACGACTGACTGGATAATACTGAGATAACTGAATTTACTTCAGACAACATATTTGTGTATAGAATAACACTTGAATTTGTGAAACTTGAACTTTCACACTATTTCGACATGATATTCGATAAACTGACATTGAAATGATAAATTCGCGTTGTCACTACATGTTGCTCGAAATAATAGTAACTAACTCATGCTTTTAATTGTAATACGTTATTCTCGAATGAAATCTATCGAACTTCTCATCCTCGATTCTCCATGGTCAGCCCTTTTTTATATTTTCGTACGCATTCCTCAAATATCTCGCGGGTAATTAATATTTTTCCTCGCGTTCGAATTATCGTTTATTTTCGTTGTGAGTGTAAGTTATAGCCTTCTTAATCATATGTTACATTTATTTCACCATTCTATAATTCACTGTCTCTGAAGAACTTATCATTGAAATACATTGTTTGCATGTTTTCTGGTGAGAGACTCCACAACATGTATTCAAATGAATTCAAGAAATTTTCCAAATCACTATTTGTTGATTTATAGATTTGACAGTATTTTCTATATTTATTGCAGTGAATTCCGCATTTAGGTCATTGCAGAAATGATCAACATTCGCTTCTTGTGAAGATACATTTTTCTTTACAAAAATAGCTCCCCACCGTTTTTAAATTTTTGCCCTCAGTGAAAGTTCACCAAGGTGAACTTTCACCTACCTATACCAGTGGATTGAGGCTGTTCACTTGTCATCCAAGTTTCACTAAAACACAACACAGAATGAATTTTCAGATAGAAACAGAGACAAGTCATCTATTTTGTTTTTGAGGCACTGAACATTAAGGTGGAAGATTACTAGGTGATCTTGGGTGTTTGTTGGTGTTTTAGGTCTATGGTGATAGAGATGCACTGTCATGGTCTTCATTTGCCTGTTTAGACTGTATCTGATGTAGATTATCTGAAATGCCCCATTTTGAAGTTGAAACGACTTTTTTGACCAAAAGTTGTTTAGATAGATTTGCTCTTTAAGATGAGAATCTACACCAATCTTAAAAGACTGAACTTTTGTTTGGTATGAATTTCAAGAAGATGGACAGAAATCTGTTCGCTATTTATTTCCGCATCATTCTGAATTTGGATACTTGTGGAGCAGTTGCACTGTCTCTTGGAGCACCCTGTCTAATGGAATGACCCACTGAGATATGGTTTGTTTCTCTGTGAACAGGTCTTTGTTTACTTTTAGAATGAATGAAAGAGTATTCATTTCAATTTTTTGTTTAAGATTTCTCATTGTACCCATGAATGTTTTTGTTTTCCTTTCCAATCTTATCCATCTCCTTCTTTGTGTTCAATCAACACTTTTTTCGCCCGACTTTTTCTTCATGAAGTGATTTGTTTACTTGGAGCAATTGTATATCAATCATCTTCTAATGATTTGTATTTAATTTAAGTTTCCAGGAGCCTTCCGAGTTTTCAGTTTTTAATTTTTTCGTCTTGATAACTATGCGTGCATTGATGACCATGTTTATTTTATGATCAGCTTTCAAGTTTTCAGATAAAGAAGTATTTGAAGTGTTTTCTTCTTTAATTAATGGCTTTTCACAGAAAACTACACGAGATGAACAACTATTGTGGAACACTTTGTTACATTCTGCAATTTCATTATTTTTTTGGATGAATTCCTTACAATATCACTAGAGATCTACACTCTCGTCTGAACCTGTATTCATTATTGAAGGTTTTTTTATGGAAAGAACATGGATATGAGAAAATTTTTGAGTTTTTACTTCTTCACTTCATATAAAAAATTGAAAATCTCTAATCGAAAATTTGCTCAAACTCTTTCAGAAGTGGAAATCTATAACATAAATTGCTTTCAATTACAAATCACATTTTGTTTTCATTCATGTTTATATTTTCAGGTGTCTTTCATTGGAACTTTCCACATATTGAAAAATGAGTTCTGATACAAAGTTTTTTCAATCACTAGAAATATATTTCGTAGCATCCTTACTGCAGTTTCGTATTCATGTTTGATTGACTTCAACTGAGTGGATATGCAAGTAGGGCAGCTACCTTCGTACGGGAATAAAAAATGTCACCTAACCTCACTTTCTGACCACCTGTTCGTGGAGGGGGGTCTACGTTGGGTTAGCTCATGATTCTCGATATCAAACCTAGCCTACAATATTCCGATATACGAGGGTCTAACCTGACGTAAAATATACGAGGGTCTAACCTAACCTATGAACCATTAGCTTTTGAATTTGGCCCTAACCTCACCTGTCATTGGAAAAAAACATGGTCGTCTGTCATTGGAGAAAAAAAAAACATGGTCGTCTGTCATTGGAGAGAAAAAAACACGGCCGTCTGTCATTGGAGAGATAAAAACATGATCTTCTGTCATTGGAGAGAAAAAAACATGACTGCCTCCAAGAGAAAAAATCATGGGTGCCTGTTATTGGAAAAAAACTTGGCTGCCTCTAAGAGAAAAACATGGCCGCCTGTCATTAGAAAAAAACATGGCCACCTGTCAGTGGAAAAAAACATGGCCGACGCTTATAGAAATTGACAGATTGGCTCAAATCATGGCAAAATTTACGAATTCATATGCATTTTTGTATACAGGGTAGACCAAAAAAGTCAATGTCTCCGATTCGGCTGATTTTAAACGAGCTAATGTGAATCGATGTACTCGAGCAAATTAAAAAATGAAACTTTTGATTCGAACCCCAGCATACCGATGAGGTATCAAATTGAAAGAGAGCACCCATAGATTGTAAATTCATCACTTTCCATCCTCCCCACTTTATCGTAGAACAATAAATCGCTATTTGAATTATTTTAAATTACATGAAATAACAACATGCTTAATTCGTATAGGCCGCATCGAACAGAGTCCAAATCCGTAAAAAAACAAAGAAATGTCGAAATTCAGGCTCGAACCCGGGACCGCCAGATCTTCACTCTGATAAGGTGGGAATTTCAGTGTCAATGGATTCGTCTCAACGTCAAGAAACATAATTAAACATTTTCCGATGTCAAAAGGGCACTAGTAGCTAACTTCGTTATTATTGGGAGCATAGCTTCGTGCGGGTACTCTAACAAAACAACTTTTACTGGGGAACGTGAATATGAAAAGTCTGCATACATATCACGCTCGATCCATAAAAAAACAAAGAAATGTCGAAACCCAGGCTTGAACCAGGGACCGCCAGATCTTCAATCTGATAAGGTGCACTTGCACCTCCAGAACAGATTCAAATTGGTGAGTTATGAGTTGTGAAAAAATGGTTTCTCCTTCCAAACATGATGTGACTTTGAAATTAATTGAAAAATTATCAATTGAAACAGCTTCAATCAAATTAATAAACATCCATATTAACAAATGAATGTTGGCAATGAAAAAAAAAATCAAGTTCTCAGTTGGCGAAAAGAAAAAAATATATGATTGGTGAGCTAAAAAGAATAAAATGTTTGATCAATCTAAATAATTCTGGTCGCATCGGTTTTGGGTTGAGGCGGCGCACCCAAACTCTGAAATGGATCAATGTTAACGCGATTTTCGAAAAAAGAACAGGATTAATAATAAATTTGGGGTATATAGAACTAATGCTATTTTTAGTACAGGCCTGAATGCTTTTCAAGCAAAAAATTGCGAAAATTTTAAAACAGATGCCCATGGTGAAGGTTAATACCACCCTCTCAGGGGATTTTATTAAAAAATCAAATGAGGGGGAAGTAGTTCAGCGAAAATACTTTTCTACACCTAACGCGATCATTGACCCAGGGACAGACTTGACTGGTATTCTAAGCACGTTACGGATCCAAGTGAACCCGTCCCTTGGTAAATATTCCGACATTGCCCACCCGTACAAATTATTAACGTCCAAATAAAACAGATATTTTGATGGTTTTTTGGGATCGTATGTTGGCATATATTTGTTGTTCGCATCACCCAATCTATTGGAACAAACTGAAATACCCCCTCTTATCCCCTTTTCAATGAACATTACCATATATACATCTTTCAAAATTTGCAATTCACAACGTGTATACTTCAACATGCAATCCCACGTGTACCCTGGCATATTATAGTAATATGCAGGTTCCAAACCATAAGTATTCATGTCTATGTCACGAAAATTTTCCATGACGTCAGCCAAAAGAAGTATGTCTGTCTTCATGTAAAGCTCAGAGTAGCCCCCCAGCGTCGTTACATTGAATTTGTACCATACGTTTTTTGCGTGAGTATACTGTTCGTCATACAGTCGTATAATTTGTTGTAGAAATTACGTTTTGATGGTAGTTCAGTCATGCCTAATTTCTGGAGTGAATCTACAAAGTCATATGGAAAAACCCCCATGCATGTAACTAACGAAAATTGTTTGTCAGTTAAATTTTGAAATTCCCGCTTTGTAATACGAAGATCATTCCCTCTGAGTGTGCTCACCAACTCATCAAGACCTTCGCTCATGAAACGATAGGAATCGATGGATCGGAACTTGATGCTCGTGTCCCGATCGTATTGAGTGAATGAAATGTATTTTTCTTTGTTGACGGGGAGAATGCTAACGCGCCCCCTTTTTGCAATGTCCCTGATTATGAGATGGCTGTCGTAGCCCGAGAGATTGTGAAATACGTTAGGTACTAGAAACAGCTTTCTAAAATTAAAGTTACAAGGGGCCTGATGGGCCAAACCTCTAAATTGTCCCGTGAAGTGGCAGTGGTCACGGACGATAACGTTTTTTTGCCAAAGGGTTTCTCGCAAATGTGACATACCAATGCAGTAACGGTATTTGGTCTAACAATCATTGGTACCATATTCTTGAATTTTGATTCGGCAATGTCAGTCATTTGATCTGCAAACCATTGCGAATAATCTGGACCTCTATAGCTCTCGAAACGAGAAAGACCGTCATCGTAAGAACATTTCAAGTAGTAGCCTGCACTGAATGCTTATGTTTCTGATATTTTCTAGTTTTATCTGATATGAGGTCACTACATTTTTCTAAAATTGATTCAAAATCTGCGTAAATAACATACGGACATTTTTGTTTGTACACATGGTTACGAAACTCCACATAATCGTATGACGGGAAAGAAATTTTACATTCATTAATATTTTCGCATATGATGCTGTGTTCAGTTAATTTTTGTTCAGTATGAAAATAATTTAGACATCGATCGCAGACAAACTTCCCATGATCTTTATTCAATTGACTTGACAATAATCGTTACATATTCTTAATCCAGCAATAGTGATATTTTATGGTAACATCTTCGTCATCATTATTAGGTGTAGCTTCGTAATCATTCGGTTTGGGGAAATATTTATCCTGTACAATCAACAAATGAAAATGACAATCCTGCTTTTTTGAAGTCAAACGTGCAGGCGGTACTCCATAAAATGTCTTCTGGTTAATTTGGTTCATTTCCAAAGCGTACACGTTCACTGATATATTATTATATTTTTCGAATTTCAACTTTCAATACAGTTTCATTATGGGGGTGAAATGAAGTTGTATATTGATTTTTGCAGGGTACAGCGCACTTACAACAGACCAGTAGAAACACACCTGATCAGGATTTTGGATGTTTATACAAGCCTGTCTTTTTGAAATTTGATCTGGCAGTCTGATGAAGGACGAACCGTTTCCAATTTCAAATTTATTTATGTTGACTTCCAAAGAAATGATCTTGCTCAATGCCCACCCTGAATCACGTTCCTGAAATTCGTCCATTTTATTCAGTATGATGTCCATAAGTGCTCAGAATACCAAGCAGTCAAGTCCGTCCAGGGGTCAATGATCGCGTTAGGTGTAGGAAAGTATATTCGCTGAACTACTTCCCTCCTCATTTGATTTTTTAATAAAATCCCCTGAGAGGGTGTATTAACCTTCACCATGGGCATCGGTTTTGAAATGTTTGCTAGAAGAGCTTGAATGCCTGTACAAAAAATAGCATGGGTTCTATATACCCCAAATTGATTATTAATCCTGTTCTAATTCTTTTTTCGAAAATCGCGTTAACATTGATCCATTTCAGAGTTTGAGTTCGCCGCCTCAACCCAAAACCGATGCGACCAGAATTTTTTAGATTGATCAAATATTTCATTCTTTTTAGCTCACCAATTTTGTAAATATTTTTTTTATTGACACTGAAATTCTCACCTTATCAGAGTGAAGATCTGGCGGTCCCGGGTTCGAGCCAGAATTTCGACATTTTCTTATTTTTTGACGGATTTGGACTCTGCTCGATGCGGCCAATACGAATTAAGCATTGGTTTTGTTATTTCATGTCAAAGCATTCGAATAGCTATTTATTGTTCTACGATAAAGTGGGAGGGATGGAAAGTGATGAATTTACAATCTATGGGTGCTCTCCTTCAATCAATTTGATACCTTATCGGTATGCTGGAGTTCGAATCAAATTTTTTATTTTTAAAATAGTTTTTGTGCCAAAATGGCTCAAGTACATCGTCACTTTTTGTCATTATTTATTATGCTCGTTGAAAATTAGCCGAATCGGAGACATGGACTTTTTTGGTCCGCCCCGTGTACAAAATGCATGTGAATTCGTAAATTATGGCAAAATTTACGAATTCACATGCATTTTGTACACGGGGTGGACCAAAAAAGTCCATGTCTCCGATTCGGCTAATTTTCAACGAGCTAATGTGAATCGATGTACTTGAGCCATTTTGGCACTTGAAAAACTATTTAAAAAATAAAAATTGATTCGAACTCCAGCATACCGATAAGGTATCAAATTGATTGAAGGAGAGCACCCATAGAATGTAAATTCATCACTTTCCATCCGTCCCACTTTATCGTAGGACAATAAATAGCTATTCGAATGCTTTAACATGAAATAACAAAACCAATGCTCAATTCGTATTGGCCGCATCGAGCAGAGTCCAAATCCATCAATAATAAAGAAATGTCGAAATTCTGGCTCGAACCCGGGACCGCCAGATCTTCACTCTGATAAGGTGAGAATTTCAGTGTCAATAAAAAAAATATTTACAAAATTGGTGAACTAAAAAGAATGAAATATTTGACAATCTGAAAAATTCTGCCTGATTTTCACTCTGCGAGGCGAACTCAAACTCTGAAATGGATCAATGTTAACGCGATTTTCGAAAAAAGAATTAGAACAGGATTAATAATCAATTTGGGGTATATAGAACCCATGCTATTTTTAGTACAGGCATTCAAGCTCTTCTAGCAAAAATTTCAAAACCGATGCCCATGGTGAAGGTTAATACACCCTCTCAGGAGATTTTATTAAAAAATCAAATGATGGGGGAAGTAGTTCAGCGAAAATACTTTCCTACACCTAACGCGATCATTTACCCCTTGACGGACTTGACTGCTTGGTATTCTAAGCACTTATGGATATCATACTGAATAAAATGGACGAATTTCAGGAACGTGATTCAGGGTGAGCATTGAGCAAGATCATTTCTTTGGAAGTCAACATAAATAAATTTGAAATTGGAAACGGTTCGTCCTTCATCAGACTGCCAGATCAAATTTCAAAAAGACAGGCGTGTATAAACATCCAAAATCCTGATCAGGTGTGTTTCTACTGGTCTGTTGTAAGTGCGCTGTACCCTGCAAAAATCAGTATACAACTTCATTTCACCCCCATAATAAAACTGTATTGAAAGTTGAAATTCGAAAAATATAATAATATATCAGTGAACGTGTACGCTTTGGAAATGAACCAAATTAACCAGGAGACATTTTATGTAGTACCGCCTGCACGTTTGACTTCAAAAAAGCAGGATTGTCATGTTCATTTGTTGATTGTACAGGATAAATATTTCCCCAAACCGAATGATTACGAAGCTACACCTAATAATGATGACGAAGATGTTACTATGAAATATCACTATTGCTGGATTAAGAATATGTCTCGATTATTGTCAAGTCGTCCATTTTATTCAGTATGATGTCCATAAGTGCTTAGAATACCAAGCAGTCAAGTTTGTCCAGGGGTCAATGATCGCGTTAGGTGTAGGAAAGTATTTTCGCTGAACTACTTCCCCCCTCATTTGATTTTTTAATAAAATCCCCTGAGAGGGTGTATTAACCTTCACCATGGGCATCGGTTTTGAAATGTTTGCTAGAAGAGCTTGAATGCCTGTACTAAAAATAGCATGGGTTCTATATACCCCAAATTGATTATTAATCCTGTTCTAATTCTTTTTTCGAAAATCGCGTTATAATTGATCCATTTCAGAGTTTGAGTTCGCCGCCTCAACCCAAAACCGATGCGACCAGAATTTTTTAGATTGATCAAATATTTCATTCTTTTTAGCTCACCAATTTTGTAAATATTTTTTTCATTGACACTGAAATTCTCACCTTATCAGAGTGAAGATCTGGCGGTCCCGGGTTCGAGCCAGAATTCGACATTTCTTTATTTTTTGACGGATTTGGACTCTGCTCGATGCGGCCAATACGAATTAAGCATTGGTTTTGTTATTTCATGTTAAAGCATTCGAATAGCTATTTATTGTTCTACGATAAAGTGGGACGGATGGAAAGTGATGAATTTACAATCTATGGGTGCTCTCCTTCAATCAATTTGATACCTTATCGGTATGCTAAAGTTCGAATCAAATTTTTTATTTTTAAAATAGTTTTTCAAGTGCCAAAATGGCTCAAGTACATCGATTCACATTAGCTCGTTGAAAATTAGCCGAATCGGAGACATGGACTTTTTTTGTCCACCCCGTGTACAAAATGCATGTGAATTCGTAAATTTTGCTATAATTTGAGCCACTCTGTAAATTTATATAAGCGTCGGCCATGTTTTTTTTCCAATGACAGGCGACCATGTTTTTTTCCACTGACAGGCACCATGTTTTTTTCCAATGACAAGGCCATGTTTTTTTCCAATGACAGGCCATGTTTTTTTCCTTAAGGCGCCATGTTTTTTTCTCTAATGCAGCATCATGGTTTTTCCTCTCCAATGACAGACAACCGTGTTTTTTTCTCTCCAATGACAGACGACTATGTTTTTTTCTCTCCAATGACAGTCGACCATGTTTTTTCCCAATGACAGGTGAGGTTAGGCGCCAAATTCAAAAGCTAATAGTGCATAGGTTAGGTTAGTATATCGGAATATTGTAGGTTAGGTTACCGAAAATCATGAGCTAACCCAACGTAGACCCCCCTCCACGTACACGTGGTCAGAAAGTGAGGTTAGGTGACATTTTTTATTCCCGTACGAAGGTAGCTGCACTACTTTTGCAATTGAAGAATTTAGATCCCATATATATTGGCAACATTTCGTAAAGTAAAGTTTTATGTGTTCATCCTCAGCAGATATATAAGTGATCAGGCTGTAAATGTGATACACAAACACGAATATTATGAACATATTATACCGAGGTGCGGTTTAAGACTGATGAAGCTACATTGAAGCACATCAAAGAATTAACAGTTGCTAAAATGATTGAAATTTGATTCTGACAACTCCATCTCAATTGTATGTGCGCGATCCATGAGTTCCAATTTGTAGCCAAGAATATTGATAACATCGATCGAAATATCACAAAAAATTACCGCCAGAATGACCAGATCATGCGTGGAGGACAGTATTTCTAACGTAAATAATGGAAATAATGATCTTATATTCAGATGTGAGCCTTTAATACTTTGTTTCAACAGAAAATGCTATTTTTATTCAAGGGGGAGTGGAAATCATCATGCTTGTTTGGTGTCTATTGCAAAACAACAGTGCCGGACTCCTACCGACTAAAACCACCCCATGTCCTCTCTTATATCCGGAACTGTGTTTGAAAAGTTCTCTCTTCAATCTCTTTTTGTTTCATTACTTTCTCTAGGTAGTTTGCACCTTTGTTGTATTCTATCAGGATTTAGTTCTCCGAATTCTATTTGTAGGTCCATTCGTTCTCTGGTCCACCTGGACATGTAAAGATTGTATGCTCTAGATCATCATTTATTTCCGGGCAGTATGAGCATTTGCTGTCTTGTGACTTCCCTATCCTCAGCGTATACGATTTAAAGGAACCATGCCCACTGAGTGCCTGGGTTATGAAGTAGTTTGATATTTTAAATCGCATTGTACCCAGTTTTTGATATTTGGAATCAAGCGCTTTGTCCATTGTGCCTTACTTTGTTGTGTTCCATCTTTCCTGCACTCTTCTATTGTTCTCTGCCTCTCCTCTTTTTTGCATTTTCATCAACGTTGGATCTAGCATCTAATCTAATCGTTCCTTCACCAGGAGGTCAATAGGTGGGATCGCCGTAATGACATTTATAGCATCTGCGGATACCGTCCTGTATGCCATTGCTACTCTTACTAGCATCCTCCTTTGCGTTGTGGTCAAGGCCCCACCCAGGGGGGGTTAAAATCCCCCCCCCCCCCGAATTGTGTAAAATATATCTGGAATAAGGTGAAAACAAATTGTGTGTGTAATAAAATTTGGTAAAATGTACATTGCATTATTTACTTTAGAACCAAACCCCCTCCCGAAATTTTTATCTGCGTATGGCCTTGATTGTGGTTATCAGCGATCTATATCTTCCTACTCTCATTGCTGTGCTCCAGCTCTTTCAAACTATCACTTGTAGAATTTCCTCCTTCACAGATTTCGATATTCACTTAATTATGGTACCTGAATCGATGGAGGATGCTGTCAAAGGTTTTTATGATTATAGTAAAATTTTATCAACATATCTCAAAACTCATAAACACGAAACTGTTTGGTTCTTGATTTATTCAAGAATGATTTGGACTGCGCTTTGAATAGAAAAATTCTAAAATTTGGTCATTTACCAAAAATAAATATCAAAATGAAATTTTTGGCAATTTAATGACATAGTTTTTGTGTTGCATTAGACACTTAGCTCTTGGATCACTAAATAAGAATAAATAACTTTGAGGCATAATACCTAAAAATGGGTGAATAATCTTTATAAAAAGTTTCGCACAACTACACTCTGGGACCCCAACCTACAAGTGAACAATAATTTAGAAGTTGAAAAGGGAAACATTTCCAATTGAAAATTAAAATAGAATGATTTTTCTGAAAATTGAAAAATCCACGACAATAATAAAGTTATTTTATGAATATCCTGTTCATAATTTCGAACAAATCGATTTAGAAGTATTCTGACCAATTTTCAGCATTGTTCGAACTGGTTATGAAAATGTAATTATGGACTTTGAAATACTCTCTATTGACACCAATAAATTCGATGTAGTTGTCTGTCAGGAAATATTTTTAATCAATAAAATATAAACTATGTAAAATTTTCGAATTTACTGATTTGAATAAAAACCACAATATCAGACAAATTCAGGGAAACCAACTCAACATGTAGGTTCCAAGTAAATATATATTTTTCAGACAGTAAAATAGGATTATGGAAATAATAAGCAATATTAGTGTTAGAAAGCTGATTAACACAAACTGACATGTTTTATTTTGAAAGAGGGTCATCATTATGAGAATGGCAATATTTTTAATCAAATCCTTGAAACTATTGAGCTTTTTTTTTTGGCAGACACCTTTGGAGATATATTAATTAAGGAAATATCTCCAAATAAATGTACATTTTTTATTGTGTTTTGATAATAACAGAATGACATATTATATACCTGCATAAGAAATTCTCCCCATCTTCCTCTCTCTGCAACATTTTTGAATAATTCTACTGCTGTTGGACATGATCTCAGCATTCCAGTGCCCTGAGCATGCATTTGTCCTAAATTGTAGTATGCCAATACATGACCTGACTGGGAGGCAAGGGAGAAATATTTGTTAGCCATCTTGTAATCTTTTTTTACTCCCAAGCCACCTGAAACCATTATTTGATTGAAGAATTAATGTTGGAAAAGTTCCACACCAAGAAATAAAATAGTTTGATTCGATTCTGTGACAAATATATGACAGCAATTCAGGTGAATGTAATTTTTGAAATATTTCCTTAGTTAATATTGCTGGATTATATAGCCTGAAGGGCAGTGGGTGGTGTAGTGGATAGGGCAGTAGATTACAATGTATATGACTACCGTTCATTGAAATTAAAATTTTTGGAGCTTTACCAAACAAATACTAGTTGTGAAAACAACTGTACTGTATAATTTTGAAAATGGCAGAAATAAAAAAAAGTGTTCGGAAATGGTTGCAGCTAAAGAAGAAGTATTACAGTGATGGAAAAATATAAAAAGAAGTGAAAATATGATACTAGAAAAAAAAAAAGACTGGATATGCGTAAAGTTGCCGACAGAAAAGTTTGATCCTATCATATAAATCAGTGTCTCCGACAATATTTCAGTGATTTCGAAGATTTGGAATTGCTGTGTATTTCCATTGGATGAGAAACACGCATTCCTCAGGACATTATTTAACACGTTGAGTGCCACAGTTCTTTTCAGGATTCTGATCTAAGAAGCCAATTAAATTTAATCATATTATATTATTTAAAACCCTTATAATTGTACATAGTATTCATCAAAAAGAATATAAAATGTTTTTTTAAAGACATCCTATGAATTATCTCGTAGTTGGCTTATGTAACTGAAATCTCTTCGCGGAAGCCAAACTATGAGTTAATTCGTGCACAGACACACTTCAACCAGTCGCTTTGCTATAGAGATATGCGTCTAAATTCGTTAGTAATGAATCAGATATAGAGTTGAGCGCATCACATTTATGTCTTTCTCGAATGTGTTTCATAATAATTTTATAATCAATTTATAAATTTCTGTTCACTTATTACTAAATTTTATGTGTGTGGTATTCTACGAATTGAATCGTAGCTGCACAAATATGGCAAGTAAAGAAACTACGAAATAACTTGTAGTTGGCGTCCTAGGAACAACGCCGAGTTATCTTTCAGTTGGCAGTCAACGTGTTAATTTATTGAACTCACTTTCGAATTTGCAGTTCGACCAAGAATACGGGGGTAATAATCCCAGAGAGCTTTTCAAACAGTTCCAAGGAACTTGTAGAATTTCACAAGAGAAAATGCCGTCTGACCGCTCATTGGAAGAGGACGAGAATATTAATATTTGGAGAATAACCCAGGAACCGGGAGAGCCACAGAGGCCAAGGCAGCAACTCGAACTGCTCAGAAAAGGTAAAATGTGTCAAGAGCCAGAAGCTAAACACAAGTCTCCACACTTCTCAAGGGTCTGGAGATAGAAATCAGGAAGAACAGCTATACTAAGAGGAGCCGAAATATAGAAATACAAAAAGACCAAGCTTAAGATAAGTTTTACCACACATTCCAAGATGTGAACCAGCAGCCCAAACAAATTAAGAAATACTTAGGTTGAAAATTCCCCACACTTTCGACACGAATTAAAAAATCTGACAGGTAGACGATCTACAGATTTCTCTCTACAAGGCGAGGAAGTTTCGGACACACCTGAGAAGCTGGTAACACAAAACAGCAAGAAAGCCAAAACGTAGGAAAAGAACAAAGTACATCAAGAGAAAAACAAATCTAGACAGAAAGTATAGAACAAAATGAGTAAATGGTAAAGTCGACCAATGACACAAAAAACACATAAACAGCTTTCTAATAAACGTGAAACCAAAGCTAACCTACCCTTGAACGAGCATATTGATAATTCGCAACAATCTTAAAAAATATAGAGAGGACGAAAATAATATGGCAAATGGAAGAACACGAAAACAAATAAAATCAAAACCCTTTGGTTAAGTTTTTTTCAAGTGGGACGATAATCGCCTTTTCCACTGCGACCTTTTCAGATCTATTGTGGCTCGATCCTAATTAAATTAGAGTTCATTTCAAGTCCCGCGCTTCTGACAAAGTCGATGATGATTTTTGGTGATACCCTTTCCAGGACTTTGGGCTTTAACTGCCCGTAATTCATACGGTATAATCTTGTTTGCTTCAGACCCTTGCATCTGCACAAGATGTGCTCTGCTGTTTGTTCCTCGTCTTGGCAAAAGTGACACTCTGCGCTCTCCGCAAGTCCAATTTTTTTAAGATGCTTTCGCAGTCTACAGTGACCTGTCAGTAGTCCTGTTATGATCTTCAGGTTCTATTCAGTTCTATCAGGTCTACTGTTCTTTTTTTCAAAGGTATAAATGACTTCGAGTGGACTTGTCCCACTGTTTCATGCCAGTACTCGCGTTTTTTTCGCTCGGTCCAGTCTGAAAACACTTCTTCGGTTATGCTCTTTGATATTCCGAAAAAGGGCTTGGGTCCTATGAACTCCTTCATAGTGCCTTGTTTTGCCAGAAGGTCGGCTTTCTCATTTTCTTCAAAGGTTTTGTGTCCAGGGACCCATAGCAGAGTTATTCTGTTCACCCTGCCTACGCTTTGAAAGGCTTTCACGCAGTTCCATTCTGATCTGGATTTTATCCGACTTGATACCAGAGCTTTTAGTGCTGCTTGGCTGTCCGACATGATTTTGATCGATTGATTTTTGCTGTTTCTGTTCAGAATTGCTTGCAGGCAGAGTTTGATTGGAAGGACTTCTGCCTGGAATATTGTGGCGTACTGTCCCAGGTTTACACTAATGTTAAATTCTGGCTGTACTCCATGTTCTCCGGCCCCAACTCCGTTTTGGAGCCGTCTGTGTACCATTGTAGAGTTGTGAGTTCTCGTATGGGCTTGCCTTGCTCTGTTGGATACTTTTTCTAGAGTGAGTTTCTTATCTAGAATTACCCTTAGGTATTTTACTTCTTCCTTGAATGGAATTGTTTCACCGTTGAGAACTTTCTTTCTTAGTGAATCTAGCTTCCTCCTTCTGGTGGATAGTACTATCACTGTCTTGCTGAGGTTGAATGATATTTCTTTTTTTTCACACCCCCTAGAGAGAGTCTAAGAGCCGCTTGAAGTATGTCCAATATCACATCTCTAAACTTTCCTCTAACAATTATAATTATATCGTCAGTGTAGGCTTGAACCTCGTCTCCCTCCGCCATAAGGGTCCTGATAAGATCGTCTACAAGAAGTTCCCACAGTAGGAGGGATAAATCCACTCCCTGTGGACAGCCTCTCATCTATGCGAAAAAACGAGATGTGTCAAATACACCAGATCCACCAGCGAATGAATATATAGAAATTTTTGCAAGAATTCTTCGAAAATATGCCGAGGAACTGATAGAAAACATTCGCAAGCAAATATGAGGTCTCTTCCAATTAGAGAACTAGGTCGATCCAACCCAGAAACGATGGAAAAGTCAGAATTCACGAGAAATGTGGATAACTTTGCAGGAATGGGGAAATCAACACTCCAACAAGAGCAATGCAACAGCTTAACCCAAAGCAGTATACAATGATGCAGCACACCCTACAATAGTAAAGTAAGCAAAACACAGAAAATCCATACATCTCTAAGGAAATTTCCCACGAGAAGAAAGTACAGATATCTGAGAACCAAATCAATCACGGGAAGCTGACAGACCTCACAAATAATATGAATATGTATCACTAATAAGAAAAAGAATAGAGAAAAAATTAAAATTGAAGTCGAGCAAAACAAATCGCCAGTTGAGTTCTCAAACCTAGAAGCAACTGACACCAGATATCCTAGAAACAAAAATAAATAATTAATAACAGAAAGAGCCAAAATCCCAATTTAAAATGCAGCAAAAAACCGGGAATGAAATACTCCAAAGACATTCTAAAAATCAATGAGAAATGACGAAATGAGTTCAAAATAAAACAAATCTACCGAATGAAAACCAAAAAGGGAATTCAATGGCCACTAAAATAACAGAAAAAAATAAAATCAGAGATACCAGAGCCTACAAAAAAAATGGCACACACTCAAATTAAAGGGGAAACTGGATGGAACCCCCCCAACACAAATTCAACAACAAAAACCATGATTCCGCCCATTGTAGTTAGAGTCGTGTTTCGACTAAGAATGGCAGACAAAGTAAAGTTCCTGAAACTATCAAAACCCCCCTCCAAGTTGAAACGAACGGGGCCAAAAACGATGATATTCCCATCATGTCAAGATCACAATATAATGTTTATAAATAAGAGCATGTGAAGAGACCGAAATGCCGCATTATACGTTCACCAAATATAACTGCCAACACATGGAATAAAGTTGGAAGAGAATGAAACAAAACGAAAACATTCAACCTTATTAGCTAGTCATAACACAAGATTACAATATCTGAGAAAACGTGCCCAAATGACACGTTTGAGGCATAGGAGTTAAGAAAAAACAAGAGAGACATAACAATGTTATGAGTGTCATGAATTGGGACACGCCATAAGTAACTGTTTCGGATATCCTACATATATAGTGTGAACTGGGGAACACTGGTCGAAAGATTGCAAACAACCAGAAGAAACAAAACAAAAATGTACGAACTGAGTGGGGGAACATAAAGCAAGCGCTCTAGACTGCCCAATCTATATAACGGCACTCAAGAACAAAAACGAGAAACAGAGAGAGATAATGACAAAAAGAAATCGATTCAAGCACGAGGTCCATACTGCAGTAAGAAAAGTCGAAGCTGACATCTTTCCCCTCTCAATTTTCACAAGGCATTATAGAAAATTATTGAACTTCCAATCGGTTGAGAAAAAGTTTTTCGCGATTCGTGCACAAGAAATATTTTTATTTGAATTTTAAAGTTGAAAAATTGTCATGAACGGACTAAAAATGTGCACTGTTCTATAAATCAGGAATTCATGAGAGAATGTCTTATCAAATTTCCACGAATCATCAACTAGTAGATTCAGAAGAAAATTTTCTATCTGATCCGCTAGTCAAGACATATATTTTGGTGTTTTGTTCGAGACCATGGAACGATTTTTGTAAAAAAAAATGTAGGTATGCGATTGTTGACGCAACAATGGCAAAGTTTTCAACAGCGGTTCAGTTGACTTTCACAGTTGTATTCCTCACGTTTTTGTTTTCATAGTCTAATCAAAACGTATGAAGTTTTTTTAATTGTTTACAATATTGAAAACTACTAGTAACAGTTATAATTATGATCCGAGTACTGATTAGACTACAGTTATATAAAATTAATGATCCTGTACACATGTACCACTATACTAACAATTCAATTGACTTATTGGTAATTACATGTTCCATGAAAAAGAAAAGCAAATTGACACATGAAAAGTGATAGATGAAAAATTAAAAGTATGGCATAGAATCAGTTCCATTGATGGTGATAGTTTTCCGTTCCAAAATTATCAGTTGAAATGTAAAATTCCACTGAACTGGAAAGTTGTTTTGCGTTAAAATGCGTGATCACGCCATATGTGTTCTGAAAATAATATGTTTTCTGATTGGTCGAGATTACTAAATGTCAAATATGTGTCTAAATGTGATTGTAGAACCACTTTCCATTCATTTTTCAGTGAATTTTTGTATCCAACTGATTTTTTTTGAGATGGGTTCAATAGATTCTTCATGGGTTCTTATGAGAGTGCATATCAGATTAACAATCCACATAACTCGACTTATAACAGTTGATCCTGAAGGGACACTTTCACTTGATTCATTCTCAGATTTTCAAAATTTCATTAAAAATGGAATGGACGAGATATATAGCTATAGCATCAGAATCGGCCTGGAAGAAGTTGCACATGGAACCAACCCAAAACAAAGTGGACTTGAAAAAGATCCACGAGAGAGAGGGCAACAAAATAGAAGAGACCACAAAAGTAACAATATGGTACAAGAGGAACACATTTTAGCCAGCGGAGTGTAAGTACACAAGAAGAGAGATATGGGGGAAGTTAGTTTTGCTGACCTAATCAATGAGTTTAAACAAACAAATAATAATTTAATGACTTTTAATGCCAATGAAGGCATGTATGTGGATTGCAAATGGAGTTGGTAATAAGGTTTCCTTTCTTATCAACTTCATAAGCAGACATGATTTGGATTTAGTGTTTCTGTCCAAAACCAGGTAAGTAGTATCATATATCGAGGGGTTTTACAATTATTGTAACTGATCAACCCGGCATCCAGATAGTAGTTGAGAGGAAGCTATTGCAATATTTAAAAAAATAAAAATTTAAAAGACAAGCTTTTATTATACAAATGCACTGAAAAGGAAAAAATACTTTCTTCCATTGTTTGATCTAGGTTATTCTGTGAGTAACAGATTCAAAATATTCTGCGCAAGATTACCTATTTTGTATCCGCGGCAAGCTTTTGAATGTTACTCACAGAATAACCTAGATCAAATGATGAAAGAAGTTATTTTTTCCTTTTTAGTGCATTTGGATAATAAAAACTTCACATTAAATTTTTTTTTATCAATTTTATTTTTAACTTGTTTTTATTAACAACTAATAAAGGATTGTTTAAAAAAAAAGTTTGTCGTGTATTTCTCTTTTAGTATTTACGATGTTAAATAACTGGGCGATTTTAAACTGGGTAATGCTCACTAATGTATGTAATCTCGGCCGCACAACATTGTGTGCCTGATTTCAGGTATGCAAACTCGGCCGCCTCAATTATCATGACACTTTATTTGAGGAAGATTACTTGCCAGGTAATCTACGTAGATTTCAGGGAATATATTTATAATTTGGAAATACCCACTCATCCCCTTATAATTAAGTTTTGCATCCTGGATACAAATAGAAGTGTCGAGGGTGATTGATAAACAGTAGCATCTTAGATTTGTCCAGTGAATCTCAGACATTTGCGTGTAACCGATTATGGATAAACAAGTATCAGTCATGAAAAGTCAGCGTGGTAATGTAGTTTTATTAAAAAACAACTACAAATACAATTTTAAAGAAGAGTTGAAAACGGGCGAGAAGAAGTGGAAGTGCAAACAGCAAAAGTGTTCTGCTAGTGTTTACACCGTGGCCAGTGATTATACTCACAATCATGGTGCCTGCAACATTAAATATATTCAACGAAATATCATTACAAGCTCAGCTTATGGTTAATGAAGATACAACAGCTCTTCAGACAAAGGATCTAACCTACATAAAACGCAATATATGCAACGCTAGAAGAAACCCAACTAACAAATTGGCTTTGTAATTTTCAGGTAACAGAACAATTCAGTTTCATTGGCATCATATTGCGACTGTCGAAAAGCCAATCTGTTGAATTAACATTGCGAACATGATTATTTTGTTCTTTGAAACCAAATTGTTGTTTAGATCATTGTTGAGAACGTTCTTAGAGTAGAATTATAAAACATCTTGAAGGATAAACTTGAAACAGTTTCTTAAACGTTTATAAAATTCAAGTTATACGACATTTTAGCTTAGGGGACCGAAGTGATTGCAAGTAGTTTTGTAGTGATATTATCAGGTACTGTTTTGTTCTTTCGCAGATAGTTTTATAAATGGTTTATAAAAATTCATCGACAGATTACAAAATTGTTGTATTGGTGTTTTCTGTGATACTCTTTTACTTCAGAAAGCGATATGCTCCCGACAAAAACGGATAAATAACTATTCTATAACAGTACGAATAATATGCTCCTTAATGGTCTAACAAAGCAGTGATAGAACAATAAACTGTTATTGAACACAAAATAATATTGAAAATCACTTTTATAAAATGAAACTGTTACAGTAGTTTTTTATATTAGTTCGGTCTCTTTCTGTTTTCTCAAGTGTGTGTACATGTAAAATGGCATCAATAACACAAATAAGAAGATGGAAAAAACCAACTATCAGTAAAATTTTCACGGCACTGCGGATTTTCGTATGAAGGTGAACAATCTGGATAATGAAGAGAATTTTGATCTAATAACTCATCAATACTCAACCAGCTCTGGGCATATGTGGTACACAAGCAGCAAACGTGCCAAATGATACCGAAGTGACCGAAAGTAACTGGGTTTCAGAGTTGGATTATTCTAACGAGGAGGAAGATAATGTTAATTCTGAGATGGAAAAAGATGTGAAATTCAGAAATAATCTGAGATCATGGGCGGTCTCCTTCAACATATCCCATTTGGCTCCGAAAGATTTATTGAAAAGTTAGTTTGAGATATGCTTTGGGTTAAATCAGTGATTTACCTAAAACAATATATGTCAATGTGAACATGGATGGTTTACCAATATACAAAAGTAGTGAATATGAGTTTTGGCCAATAATTTTCAACATATACGAGTTGCCTGAAATAAAACTTATGGTTATTGGAATATAATGTGTCCCAGAAAAGCCAAATAGATAGGTTGATTCTAGTTTTATTAATAATGCATATACGTTTTCAAGAGTTTTGAGCTGCTCTAATGTGATGCCAATACATCACAATAAAACAGTGAAGCTCTACAAGTGCTACAACTAAGGCACAAAGTAAAGCTAGCTGTAAAAGTGCTACACGACCTACTATTATACAAAAGCAGAATTTTCCGTTGTTTAACACACAAGCAAGCTGCTTCTAAAAGATACATTTATTCCGTAAAAGTTGCTTTGGAGCCGTTGTGGCAACGTTACAACACGTTGACGCATGGGCGTTGATGAAAGTGTTTTCCTGGACGAAAGGCAGAACAGGACAGGATCCAGTTTGATTTAGAAAATAAAGAAATTATGATATTCAACAAAAACTTCAAAGGGGAATGAGGACAAACGCCGGTTCTTTTTTAACACTACCTGTATCTGCATTATTATACATGTATTAATAATAATTATTGCCATTAGTTCGAAACGTGTCATTGAATTTGGGATTTTTACTAACTTTTCAATAACATATCTTGATTTTCAGTCTTGTAGAATATATAAAAAATAGGATGGGTTTTAAACACATTGAATTTTGGACATATCACCTGGTATGACCTTCATACACATTTCAATTTCAATATTTTTTATGATTTTAGGAACGAAAAGTCGCCACAAACATTTTCAGGTGACACGGATCCGATAGCGATCGTGAAAGTGTCACTTTTTTGTATCTTCAACTTCGAACTCTTTATCGAACTCATTCATTTTACGGCTCCATATTAATTGGCCAGGAATAGTTGGGAATGATTCTAAACTGTTTGCTGAATCATTCCAATACAGTTCTGAAATAAATAACAACATTTATACATTCGCTGTTACCGGCGAAAATGTCAAAATTCGACATCGCGAATTGCGAAACATAATATGTCAACAATTTCTGACGTTTAAAGAAAATGATACATTGTTTTATTGGAATTAATAATAACAACTTCATTTAACAAGCAAAATTTGCATTTGTTAGGCGAAGTGAAAGTGGCCGTGCGAAATCATGATTTGTTTGACAAGCAAAATCTTTGCGTTTGCGAGGCGAAGGGAAATAAAAGACTTTGAGACTCTCTTTCAATCCAAATAAATCATACTATTTTTTCTACAACTGTGAAAACTGCATCCATGGTCTCACTAGCGGTAATCGAAAACAGAGCCTTGCTATTAGGCAACTCCTTCTTCAATTCATGTAGTGCAAATGTGATGTGTTGGTAGGCAACACTTTCAGTACTAGAATTGAAAGTAAATCTCGTCCTCGGACTTGAAATGAAACTTTGGTCCTTAATTATGGTATTAAAAGAGGCCATGCACTTTCGAATCGGTTGCTGAAAAAGGTATATTCTGAATATTTGATGAGCCACACGACCGTCCAATGTAATTATTGGAAGATATTTCGAATTAAATCGTTATCTAACACCAAGTATCCCAACAATTCTCAAAATATCATTTGTACCTTTGCATACTCTTCTAAAGAATTCAAAGTAATTATCGGAAGAAATAATTTAATTTTTTGTAATACGCCTCTGTGAAGTTAAAAGACAATATATATTGTGACTATGTTATAGAAATCACCAACGAAGTTAAATAGCCATATAGACACTGTTCTTGTGATGAAAGTGTTGTATAACATGAAGCCATATTGAATCGCATATTAGTGACGACCATTCTGAAGGCAAAAACTAAAACATACAAAATCTCTATTCCTCAGCTATAAAAAGAAAAACTAATGCTCAGAAAAGTTTACTGTCGCGAAATCAACAACAATTGATCAAATTGGTAGCAAAGTTCTGAAAAAATTTTTTATATTATTTTTGGTAAATTCAAGAAATCTTCAAAAATTCCACAGCGCTTGAAAATTTTATATTATATGTACCATATAATCCACAGTGAAATTCACTCCGCAGTCGAAATCAACTTCATAGTTAGATTGACGATGTGTTAATTAATATAAATACGCAGAAGCGATCCACCGCAATATGTATAGACATTATCAATCCTGACATATTCAATTGTCACGAGAACAACAAAGAAATCACTTTTGTGAAATTGGTAAGATTATTTATTTTCCGTGGAATACATTAAGAAACTGCAGAATTTTATTATTGTTCCTGTACGCGATAAAAAAGTTTTATTACGAACGAGAAAGCAGTTCCCATAAACAAATTTTTTCATTAGAGATTTATAATAGTTCCTTAAGTGATAAATAATGAACTGAATAGAAGTTGTCAATGATTATTACAAAAATCTTATAAAACTATTCGGTGGTGATTCTATACAGTTCCTATAAATTATATATAAATGTTTATACAATAATTCTGTGATAGCTGTCACAGGCCTAATAAAACTTCTTAAACAAATGTTTCGTTTTATAAGACTGTGCCCATTTAGGGTTTATAGTTGCTGTAAGAACGCCGTGAAAATGTTTTTGAGACGAATAAAGCTTTATAAAAAATGATATGTAAACGTTCTTTCAGTTTTTATAAAGCACCAAATTGTTAGTTGGGAAGTTACTTCCTGTGCTTCCTAAATCTCAAAGTGAAGTTCATAATGCACTAAAGACAAATACAAATTATCGCACAAACCGAGGTGAGATGTTCTTGTTGGCGAATGATGAAGATTCTCACATACTATTCAGTTGCGTTACAAATTTGGAGAATCTGTGCAAATGTAGCAAAATCTATGTAGATGATACATTTGACTACTGCACTAAATTTTTTCTGCAACTGTTTACTATTCACGGCTGCCTAAATGGACATTATATACCGCTTGTGTTTTGTGTGCTGCCGGACAAATGTACTGATACGTGAAGAAGTGCTGCAGCAACTTTTCATTCTCTTTTTTCCCCAAGGAAATCGTCGTCGATTTCGAAAAGGCTATCCACAATGCAGCTTGTACTGTCTGGCCGCAAGTCAAACTAATAGGATGTAGATTTCATCAATCACAATCTTGGTGGCGTAAGAATCAAGAAGTTGGTCTTGCCAAAGAATACACAAATAAAACAGAAGGAGGAAAATGGTTAGGATACTGTTTTGGACTTATGTTTGTTGACCCTGAGGATGAAGGAGACACATTTGCTTTTTTGTTAGCTGCAATTCAGCCTCAAGAAATAAAAATTCAAACGTTTGCGGACTAGTTAGTGGACAATTATGTGGCGGAATGTGTAATTTATGGGCGTCAAGGGCCGATAGAAGCACTAATTCCTGTGAATCATTCCATTCACATTTAAAAAACTATTTTAACGCGCCACATCCTTCAATATTTGTTTTTTTTGACTTTTTATTAAATTATCAATGTGAAATATATGTAAAACTTCAAAGTGTGGACAAGCCATATGTACCAAATTCGGACACAAGAAAAAAAGAGCAGTATTTAGACCATATTATTAATGACTACAACTCTAAGAAAATAACTACGCTGCATTTTTTTAAACTTGCTTCACATTATTACAATAAATAAGTTCTAAATAATAATTTGAGATAATATATGTATTTTCGTTTGTATGTTACTTATTTTTATTTCAATATGTGTTATTGTTAAATGGAATTGTATATTATTAATTTATCAATAACTGTATATATGATCTATGATTTGTATATATTTTGTGTACGTATATACCGTTAATATATGCCTTTTTGGAATATAAGTAATATAACCTTCAAAACGTGTTTTTATTTCCTTGCCAAAGTGTGACATTATAATGTTGAAAAACTGACTCTGATTCTCAGTAGTAGGTTAGTTTACAAACATAGGTTACATGGTAGACCCGTAGAGTGCTTAGAACTAAGTTTTGGTATCATCAATTTTACGATCGGACGAGATTACATAACGTATTTTGGGGCGTCTTTTAATTGAGAAGATTATAAATCCTTAAGCGGCCGAGTTTACATCTGCCCAAATAACTAGTTTAGTAATTTCTAAGTGACTTTCTCAATTACAGTGTTATCAAGAACATAGCTGAAGGTAACCTCTTGCACTGTGCGATAGAAACTGATAAATTTACATTTCAGAGGATTTATGCTTATTTTATTCACCAAAAAAACATTTTAAGTTCTTTTGGAGTATGAGACAATCATCAGGATTCTGTATGACATGAAATATTTTGATATCATCAGCATACATGAGGACTTTACAGTCAGATATTTCATTGACAATGTCATCGATAAATATGTTGAACAGTTAAGGCCCCAGGTAGGACCCCTGTGTGCATCCATTCAACTTGTCACATAGGTGGCGATCTGATAAATACGTTCTTATCCAGTCCAAAAGAAAACCGTGACTGCCCATAAAGGATAACTTCTGGATGAGAATAGCTTGGTCGACTTTTTCGAAAGCCTTGGATAGTTCTGTATAAACAGAATCAACCTGAAGACCCCTCTCTAAAGCCGATACGATGAAGTTGGTATATATCATGAGGTTAGTGCATGTCGATCGACCATCTTGAAACTCATGTTGACCAACACTTATTTCATTAGCTAACAACGAACTGAGGAAACTATTAACCAAGCACTCAAACACCTTGGGAATAGCAGAGAGAATAGTAATAGGTCTATAATTTTCAATAAGAGCAGGATTTCAGGATTTGAGAAGTGGTTTGACAAATGACTTTTTCCAACAAAGAGGAAAAATCCCATATTTCAAAGATTTATTAAACATCAACCACAGCGGTCTACTTAGTGAAAAGGCACATTTATTCAAGAATACGTTAAGAATGAGATCAGGGCCCTTAGTGACATCCAATGAACACACACACTCCATCACCTCTGATATACCAACAGAGAGGCAGTGTCTATATCACGTGCAGCTAAGTGTTCTGGGACCTAACCCAACTATATTTTTTCTATTTTGACGTCTGCCTATTTCTGTCATAATCATAATCTCCGACCCCAAAAACCCCTAGATACCAATTTTGAATAGAATCGGACCATAATCACAAAAATTGACCGCCATATTGGATCCGCCATTTTGTTTTTTCCTAAAAAAAAAATCATAATGCATTGTTACCGGAATTATGTACACCTGCCAAATTTCAAATCAATCGGACGATTAGAAGTGAGTCAAATTTAACTTGCAAGATTTGATTACAGACAGACAGACTAAATAAAAGCTTGTAAAAACAGACAAAAACAATAATAATAATGGCTAACGACTAACTTATGTATACCTCAAATTAAGGAAAATAATTTCTCCCCCTCTGGTTTTTAAATGCCTATTACACCCATATGTATTATTTTTCTGAAACGTAATCTAGAAAGAGGTACCGAACTCATATAGATCTACATAATGTAGAAAATTCGTTTTTATTGGACCGGATTTATTTTTAATTTGGGCCCAAGTAACCTACAGCTTTCCTGCTACGTTATTTTCCAGGAAAATAATGGAGGATAATGTGATTTGCATTTTAATGGTTGTTCACTCTTAAATAAAGTTCAACACTACTCGGTGACACTAAACAGGAACCAAAGTCAAACACACTGATTCTAGTTGATTCTCCTTTTTATACCCCAAAGGAGTACAAAAACTTCCTGCAAGAACTTCCATAAGGAAAGTATTGATTTTGTTCTACTTATTTTACACATTTAATAAAAACGGTAAAAAGTCCGACTGACTGCGTTTTTATCATCGCTTTTGTTTGTTACTTCTTTTACACTCCAATTTACTCAGGACAAAAAGTTCAATCAACTTTTCACAGCAACACAAAAACAAATATTAGCGACTTAGGTTTTTTCTTGTTTTCAGAGGAACACTGTCCCTAATTTTGATCATTCTGGTTAAAAGCTACCGTTTCACCATGATTGAGCTTCTGTCTTTATAGAATAGAATAGAATATCCTTTATTCACCATAAGAAATACAATAGTATTATAAGGTTTTGTCAAGAGTATATAAATAAAAACACTAAATAAATAACTAAATAAACAAATGAGAGGTGAACAATTACAATATAAATATCACTGTTTCACTAGAATATACATAACTATAATTTCAGGCTTCTTGGCCCTCATCAGTACGGAGTAGTCAACCAGCCATAGGTCCAAAGAACTCTGGCTGAAGTGAGAACAACGTAAATAAACCATCATCGATCTTGTAACACCTATAGGTACGCCGGAAAAGATAAACTTTAACTGGCGGTACCTAGCGACAGAAAGAAACACTCCGAAAATCTCCCACCTCGATAGGTTTCTAAATAAAGATTCCTTCTCAGTAGATGGCAAGCCCGTCTAGCATATAGTGAGAGATAAGTGCCATGTGAAGTGGAATGAATAGAAAAATCGAATTTAAACGGTTTTCTTCACATAAAGGATTCAATATAAAATTGAACCAGAGAAAGGTAGATCTCAGGTGAAAAACAACTACTTTCCTGGCAAATACCACGCAGAACATTGAATGATATTCACCTGAAAATCCATGCATACTCCCATATAATATCAATGGACATTGAATGCAAATGTTTCTTTCTGATAAGCTCGATTATGTTTAATTTATGTCGTGTTCACCTAACAATCCATACGGTTTCAGGCTTCTTGGCCCTCATCAGTACGGAGTAGTCAACCAGCCATAGGTCCAAAGAACTCTGGCTGAAGTGAGACACAACGTAAATAAACCATCATCGATCTTGTAACACCTATAGGTACGCCGGAACAGATAAACTTTAACTGGCGGTACCTAGTGACAGAAAGAAACACTCCGAAAATCTCCCACCTCGATAGGTTTCTAAATAAAAGATTCCTTCTCAGTAGGAGTGGCAAGCCCGTCTAGCATATAGTGAGAGCAGTGGAATGAATAGAAAAATCGAATTTAAACGGTGAAAACAACTACTTTCCTGGCAAATACCACGCAGAACGTTGAATGATATTCACCTGAAAATCCATGCATACTTCCATATAATATCAATGGACATTGAATGCAAATGTTTCTTTCTGATAAGCTCGATTATGTTTAATTTATGTCGTGTTCACCTGGAAAGAAATCTACATATTGATGGGGGAATGGCACCCAACCGATTGGGCTTTGGAGTTTATTTGATAGTGATGATTCGGTAAAAGAAAAGGATTACCTGCCAGAAAATTCATCAGATGGTTATTATGAGAGTGGTAAATCTAATCCTCTTGCTAACTCAAAACATTAAATAAAATTATAGTTTAAAAAACTAAAAAACCACGCATATATGGCAATAAGGACTAAAAAGTTGAAAATAATAAGAATAAAGTCATTGACCAAATTTTTTTATTTTCTGTAAAAAAGCGTGAAGTGCTTGATATCAGTTATCTTAATATAATTATGAAAAGTGAGTAAAAAGCACCCCCCCCTTTTTTACATAAAATAAATTTTTTTGGTCAATGACATTATTCTTATTATTTTCAACTTTTTAGTCCTTATTGCCATATATGCGTGTTTTTTGGTTTTTCAAACTATAATTTTATTTTTTACTTTTTAGTCCATATTGCTACAGAAGACTAAAAAAGACTACGGGAGAAAAACTCTTCGATTGATTCATCCACATGAGATGGAAGTTATTGATAACTAAATTTTGGCGACTATCCTGAGAACCAGTGCATTCGCCATATCTTTTAATTATAAATTATGCTGAGAAAGGCCTCAGTGCATTCACCATATTTTTTCACCTCCTGGCTCCATTATCAGATCAGCTCCAAGATACCAAATTATTGTATTGCCACACAAAATACATATACATACCAGGTTTAATTTCGATATGACAATTAAAAGTAGGTTAAAATTGACTTGATTACATTGTTTGTTAGTTACAAATGAAGCTAATAAAAGTGTGTTGATTACGAAAATAAATTCTCAACAGAAAACAAAAAAAATTAACGGACGAATGAATCTCAACAGAAAAAAAAAGAATTTGGAAAATGAAATGGGAAATAGGGACTCTGAACAAGCAAATGAAAGTAGAAAACGAAAACGACAGAAGCCATGCTTTATCTCTGGATGAAATAAAAACTCTTGAAGTTGAGAAAGAAAGTCAAAAGCCATAAAGTTAAAGATAATTGTAAAGAGTGTTGTTGTAGGAAATATACAGAAAAAATCGACAAAAACAGACAAATCCAAGTGATACTGAAAGGAGAGCGTTCATAATGCACAACATAACTGACAGTCCTGTGAAAACACAAACATCTGGAGATAATTCTCGAAGAAACCGTTCCGTGAAACACTTTGTTTGTAAATAATTTTTTTCTAGCAACATTGGGTTATGAGTTAAAGACAGAATTCTGAGAAATTTAGTTATTCATAAAACTACAAAAAAAATTACTCAAAAAAATGATGTGCGGGGCTGGAGAGAAGCCCATAATAAATTCAATTCCAATATTATTATTAGCCACATTGAACCATTAGTAGTAGTAGTAATTTATTGAAATAGATAAATCTAATTTACAAACAAACATTCACATAATCATTAAAGATACAGATAATCTAATAATTCTAAAATAAATAATAATAGTAATAAAATATTAAACAATAATACATCACAAATCTCGTTCTAAAAAAGCCAATAGACTTTTCTTAAAACTTACAACAGTATTGGACTCTTTCAAGTGTATGGGGAGTTTATTGAATTCATTCACACCTTTCAAAAATAAGTTATTCATGCATCGTCTCGAACTAGTTCTATTAATGTGAAAGTCATTATTTTGCCCAGCGTTATAATGATGAATATCTCTATTTAAAATCACAAAATCATTAAAATAAATTGGTTGAAAACCTTTAACAATCTCAAAAATAAAAACCATTGTTGAAAAATGAAGCCTTTTTTACTGACAACCACTGAAGTGAATTTAACATATACGAAATTGAAGTGTACGCATTCCACGATTTTGAAGTTTCTGTAATTGAGACCCTTTATTTTGATTGAATAAAAACAGTAGGGAAGGAAGCACAATAATCGAAATTAGGTTGGATAATGCAATTGAAAGTTGTTATTTTAGAATATGTGCACAAACAATTTGAAACTCTAGAAAAGAAAAAGAGCTTTTTTGATATTTTCTTAATAATATATTAAGCGTGGTTATTTAATGTCAAAGAACTATCAATAATGAAACCAAGATATTTAATTTCGGATACAATTTCGATATTTTCTGCATTTATATTTATGTTGATAGTATTCAAATTACCCAAGTTACGCAGCTCATATTCAGATGCTATGATCATTGCTTTCGTTTTGTTGACATTTAGGTTTAGTTTATTCACTTTTAGGTATTTTTCGATATTTGTCAGTGAGTTGTTTATATTTATGATTACATTCTCAAGATTTTTGTCAGACTAAACACTGAGGTATCATAAGCGCAAAGATTCACACAGTGTGAACCTGGTGTGTAGTATATGTCATTTAAATATATGATAAATAAAAGTGGTCCAAAACGCTTCCTTGGGGAACTCCCATATCACTTAGAATTTTGTCAGATTGAACATTGTTTATAATGGTCTGTTGAAAACGATAACTTAGGTAACTTCTAAACCAGTTCAACACATTGCCAGATATGCCATAATATTTTAATTTTTCCAATAGAATATTTCAATCTATCGTTTCAAAAGCTCTATGCAAATCCAAAAAAATAGCCACAATACACTTATTAACATCTACAGCCCTTTTCCAGGTTGATATGGTTTATTGAAGAGATGTTTCACACGAATGATTTTTACGGAAGCCAGCACCAATAAAGAGTTCGTTGATATTGAAATAATTTTCGATCTGTTCGTAGACCGCTATTTCAAGAACTTTTTCAAGTGATGGCAATGTGTTGATTGGTCTAAAATCACAAGAATCTATTGAGTTATTAACTTTAGGAATAGGAATAATGGTGCTAATTTTAAACTGATACTTAGAAATGTGAATTCACTCAATGACTCATTGATATGGGGATAGTTTTGGCTCGACCATATTTCTTCATATTCAATAGCAATTTGATGAATACTTGCGACAAAATATTGGTTGAAATTTTCAGAAATCTCTAAGCTATCAGTATAATAACGGGGTTGAATATCATCAGTAAATATTATTTTATTATAACAAAGATCATTTTTAGGACTTATCAGAGATTTCAAGTTTTTCCACATCAGTTTAGAGTTATTTTTATTTAAATCTATTTGTTGTTCATAGTAATCCAGTTTTTTCTGTCTAAGAACGTTAACATACTGGTTTTTCAAATTTTCGAAGTTTTTCCTCATTTGGTCTCTAAGATGAATACTACTATTTTTGAAATTTTTATAAGCAGAATCCCTTTCTTTTGCAGCTATGTCCCGTTTCAACTATAGTATTCGAAAAAAATTGTTAGGACTGAAAAGTACTTCGTTGTTGGAAAATTGATATGTAATTTTGATTCTCGAATCATTTACTTGTGTCAGGATACTCGATCGACGATTGACTTAGGTACAACGTTGAGAGATCTCAACTTTATTTGTAAAGAATATGATATTCCGGAAATAATAATTTTGAAAAACGAATAGTGTGCACAAATTTTAAAGGAAGTATTGAAATACCGTAAAACAGTACAAAATTCAGGAGTCAAAATATCGATAGTAAAGGATGTAAACCATATAACTAATCTTGAGACGAGATAACTTATTCTTAATGACCATCATATAGTACCGACTGGAGGACATGCAGGGATAAACCGAATGTACAATAACATAAAGAAAAACTACTTCTGGTCAGGGTTACTAAATAATGTACGAGACTTTGGTAAAAGGTGGGACGATAGCCAATGTTACAAACACTCCAAACCTAACACAGAACCAATGACAATAACAACAACAGCTTCTTCCGGGTTTCAAAAAATATTTTTAGATCTTGTCGGGCCATTACCAGAAGATTCTGACAATAACCGTTATATCCTCACCTTACAGTGTGAGCTGACGAAGTTTGTAGAAGCTGACCCGATTCCTAATAAAGAGGCATTAACTGTTGCAAAATCTTTCGTTAATAATTTCATTTTGAGATAGGTATTTCAAAAAAAATTCGTTACAGATAAAGGATCTGAGTTTTTGAATTCCACTATATCTGAGACTTGTAAACTCTTGAATATCAAACAATTGAATTCAACAGGTTATCATCACGAAACTATAGGTTCGCTTGAAAATACGCACAAGAGTTTAGGAAATTATTTGAGAATTCAGGTTTCAAACCATCCAAATTTATGCAGTTCATGGGTTCAATATTGGTCTTTTGCGTACAATAATACAGTACACACTGAAACTAAATATACACCATATGAACTCATTTTCGGAAAACCTGTACGATTACCATTAAACTTAACCGATGCAATCGATCCTCTATACAATTTCGAAAACTATCCATTGGAGTTGAAATATAGATTACAAACAGCATGTAATGATGCCAAGTACAATCTGGTGGAATCAAAAGCTAAAAGAAAAAATAGGTATGACATGAAATCAAAATCATTTAGTTATCAAGTAGGAGATAGAGTAATGTTGAAATGTAATGATGTAAGTTAGAAGCTCTTTTCAAAGGTCCTTTTACTATTGTAGAAAATAAGTCACCAATTGTTAAATTAGATTTAGGAAATAATCGTTTAGTTGAAGTACATAAGAATCAGATGAAGAAATATTATGTTTAATTTTAGAAAAAAAAATAAGAGCAACTTATTTTTTTTTCAACTCTTAGTGTGAGATGTGATGGTATTTTTAAAAATTTTTAATAATGATGAATTGACTTACACTGAGCTGAATAACCCCAACAAATCGACCTAATTATTGATTATTGTAACATGTAAGCAATATGAACATTCATTATTATACATCGAAACAGAACACATATGTTTTATTCAGATAAACTAACCTAAGTAATACCAAGTTTATCACACCAAGAACATGCACCCAGAAGTTTATATTTGCCTAGTGATATAACAATAATAATAATAATAATATTCAATATATATAGAACACCAAACAATATTACATTGAAAATTACATTACATTACATTATTATGTTACACTATGTTCTATATCCAATGAGCTGCACGATAGAATATAAAAAACTGTGTTGCAGTAACTCCTAACTTAACAATGAATGCATTATCTATATCTAGGTATGTTGAAAATGATGACGTACTTTGAGAAATATTCTCCAGTATGTACAAAAATCTCTCAAGCATTATATATTTAAATTTAAATTGCGTTTACCTTAAGCTAATTATAAATTTGAAAAATTCTTACTCTAAGTCTAAATCTAAATTAGAAGGAAATTAAAGCAATACTTGATCAAATTAAATTCAGCAAAACTTAAACTTAAACCCGCTTTCTTTAACCCACATATCTACAATATCTAGAAGTGTTAATAAGGTTCCTAGTGTAGATATATTTTTTCTAACTTTCCAAAAATTCAAAAAAGAGATTCTCCGTTTCATTCAGAATTCATTCTGTTATATGTGTAATTATTTATAATACTTATTGTATACACCTGTAAATGGGCTTTTGGGCCTGCTGGATGTATTGTACAAAAATAAATAAATAAATATCAATCTTGAGCTTATTTCTTTTGTATGTTTTTGTTTTCAATTGCAGGGGCAAGGCATGAAAAGCCTTCGGACCAGTAGAATTTATGTGCTTTTGCATGGCTAAGTGCTTGACAGAGGGAAGTAGTACATTTTGTTGAGAAGCATTTCTCGTGTTTAATTGATGCTTCAATTCTAATTTATAGTAATGCCTTTTGAGCATAAATCTGATTATTGATTCAACATGTAGCTGTTCCAATGTAAGAAAATTATAGTTTTTAAACAATATTTCGGTTGAAAATCGCTTATTTTTAAAATACATTACTTTAATCACATATTTCTGTACTACAAACAAAGGATCCAATACTGTCTTACAGGCACTTCCCCAGACCACTAGGCCATAGTTTTTTACCGACTCAACAAGAGAGTAATAAACCATTCTAAGAATCTTTCCTTGTAGCACATTTCTTAGTTCATAAAATTTATATATGAGTTTTTTCTTATTTTACCTACTACATACAAAACATGTGTTTCCCAAGTTGAATTTTCATCAACAAATACTCCCAAGTATTTGAGAGATTGCGTTCTTTCTACCTTGTGTTTGCATTTACAGTCATTTACAGTCCTAGTACAACCTGAATCATGAATTCTTAAGCTTGTGAACATCGGTAAATTTACCCGAGTAAAGCCGAAGGCTATAAACTTTGTTTGCACAATAGACTGTATCGTAAATTCTGAGATTCTTCCCAACATCATATTTCATCGTATCTGCATTTATTTTTAAGGACATACCAATGATAAAATAGGATCTGATAATATATACTCGCATCCCGAGAATAATCAATAATAATAATAATAATTTTATTCGTATTTGCATACAGCAGCCATCCGTAGATGGATATACACGTCAGTTTTAAAAGCATAAGCTAAGACATTATTTAAAATTTACACATGCGATGAGAAGAAAAAAATGTACATATGAGATAATAAAATAATAAAATACAGGCTGACAATTAGAGTATGATTTGGGGGTACACACACCAAAATTTCATACCCTATGCCGTCATAGCAAGCTAGATTCAAAGTACTCAGTTATATTATAATAAGCTCCTTGAGTCAATATGTGCTTTATAGACGATTTGAACTTGGTGAAATTCATTTCTCTGATTTCTCGAGGTAGATGATTGTAGAGTTTGATTCTCAGAGAGTCCGGTGATTTTTCAGTACGAGATAGATTGTGTCTGATGATCTCAAAATCATGAGCATTCCTAGTAGAATAACTATGATAATCAGAATGTTTTAAAAACCTATCCGAATTGTTTTTAACATAAAGTAGAGTTTTTAATATGAAAATACATGGTAAGGTTAGGAAATTGTTCTTTTTAAAGACATGCCTACAGGTGTTACCATATGGGATATTAAAGATAAGTCTCATTATTCTTTTCTGTTTAATAAATACTTTCTCCGAGTTAACAGCATCACCCCATAGACAGACATTGTATGAAAGATACTGTAAACTAAAGAATAGTATACACTAATGAGAGTACCAAATTAATGTTTTTTTTAGTTGTACAATGGCATAAAATGCTGAGCTAAGTTTCTTACTGATATGATCTATGTGTTTGTCCCAACTCACAAACTCATCTAAATGAACACCCTAAAATTTAATTACTGATACATAGGCAATATCAGACATGGTGATGCATGTAGTATTCCTTCTGTATTTTATGTTCATATATGATGTCTTATCTATATTCAATCCAATTTTGGTTACACCAGTTCTGAAACGTGTTGACTACACGTTTTGTTTTTTGATACAATTCCTCAGGAGTCTGTGCCGCAACCACCACCGAGGAATCGTCTGCATACATTATTAGCCTATCGTTAATATATTCGGGTAGATCATTAATAAAGATAAGAAACAGAAGTGGCTCCAGCACAGATCCCTGTGGAACGCCCATATCCGTATCAACTATATCATATTTTTCGTTATTTACCTGGACATAAAACCTGCGCTCAGATAGATATGAACCTAGTAAGTCAAGCATAGGACCTCTTATACTGATAGCGTATAATTTATCTTTATGAAATTCAATATTAAGGCTGTCAAATGCTCTCGAGAGGTCAAAGAAAACACCTGCAACTGTCAGTCCCTTGTCTAGATACTTATACACAATATCCATGAATTCAAGTACTGCTCCTTCTGTAGATCTTCCCGAACGAAAGCCATATTGATTAGCGGACAAAATACTGAAATTTTCTAGGAAATGTGTGAGTCTACTGTGATATACACGCTCAAATATTTTTGCAATGACATTTAACAGAGAAATTGGTCTATAGTTATCGCACAAGTGGCATCCAATTTTTTATAAATAGAAATTATTTTACTTAATTCTAAGTCATTAGGAAAGATTCCTGTTTCAAATGATATATTGATTAGGTAAGCCAGGGGCTCCGAGATTATATCTTGTAAATGTTTAAATAATTTTATGCTTATTTGATCATCACCTACGGAGTTTTTGTTTTTTATACTACTAATGACATTTGAAATTTCAGTTGCTGTAGTTGGAAAATAAGCAAAACTATTTATAGACCACTTTGAGGAGATGTACAGTTGTTATTTTCTATATCAAACATATTTTGTAGCTCTTTGTTTTTCTCCTTAAAATTAGTTGCAAAGCATTGTGAAAGTTCTTTATTGTCTGTTATTATTTTATTTTTACCTTTAGCTGTATTTCTTCAACCTTTTGTTTTCTACCTATTGTATTGTTAACAATGCTCCATATGGTTTTTTGTTTGTTATTACTGTCCCTGATTATTTTTTTATTATGTTCCCTTTTTTTTATTCTGAATTAAGCGATTATACTGTTTTTTACGACATCGATAATAATCCCATGCCTCCTTTTCGGCTATATTTTTAGTGGCAGCGTAAATGTTTTTTAGTTGCTTACCTCTGTTATGTATTTCTGTATCATGCCAGTGGTGTCTTTTATTTACTAACCTGTTGTTATTTTTCTTTGTTAGTTGGAAATTTATATTTACAGCATAATGCAATGTTTCCATAAATTCCTTAAATGCTTCATTATCATTATTTCTATTGTAAATATCATTGAAACCTAACCTCAATAGTTCTTGCTTTGTCATATCGAGATGATCACCCATATTAGGTTGAACATATTAGGTTCAACAGTTTGACAAGTGTAATATTTATCAGTATTCGTAGCAATGGTGTCAATTTTAGTTTTAGTAATTTTGTTTTTATAGTAAGATATTCGCGTGGGATCATTTGGGAGGCAAAGATTTCGACCAAATGAGACCAACAGATCATCTAGTAGATTTTTGTCAATGTTTGACGTTAAGTAATCAATATTGAAATCACCACAAATGCATATTTCATCAAAACGATTATTAGTTAATAAGGAAAAGCACTTATCAAGAAATGTATCCAGCTTGTTATCCGGTGTTCCGTAAACATTAACAATAAAAAATGTACTGTTTCTATATGTGGCACAGATTGCACAACATTCAAAGGTATTTTCCTCATCGAATTTACTACAGTCTATGACACCGCTTTTTAACATAGTTTTACTGTTTACGAATATTAGAGAACCACCATGTATTTTATTACTTCTAGTATAGCTTGTGATTGGAGTATATTCGGGAATGTACAAATAATTAATGTTCTCATCTGTACACCAATGTTCTTGTATACAAATTATGTCTTGTTTCATCTTTTGACAAAAAACTTCAAGATTCAGTAACTTTCATGCTAACTATCGTCAGCGTGATATCGCCGATTTGGAACTGATCCTTTTTAATACCTTTGTAGTTTAAGTTGTTGTCAGGGATGGAGGATCTGTCTTTGTTGATGGCATCCTCTTCTTCTTGAAAAACGAGACAATAGATCCATTTGGCCAGGTCTCCCGATTCCACGCAGTTTTTAATGACTCTCTATTGATTGTTACTTTCATCGAGGAGTATATCTCCGGCCTTCTAGAGGGGTGTATTTCACATTCTACTTCCGTTTTTTTATGTTCCAGAAACTTTTGCAGTTCAACGGGTTTAGTACCCGGTTTGAGTCTTGTAACATGCAACTGCACCAACCTAGGTATTGTTTTTATGTCACAATAAGATTCAGTGTTTCCTACTAGGAATTTTCTTTTCTTCCTTTGTTTTACTTCTGACCACCCACTACTGGTGTTTTCAGCAGTTTCACCACAATCCTGGTCCAACTGCTGAATTGTTTTCATGTTCTCTAAGAAACGAATCTTTTCTAATAATTGGCGGATTATGAAATTCTTATGAGCAATAATTGTTTTTAGGTATGCTAGTTCATTATCCGCTGGATTTTCATTAGAATTAACTAGGTCGTCTAAAATTAACGTGTTTAGTACGTCACCATCATGGTCGGCTTTCTCAGTTTCAGTTAGATTTACTTTGCAGCAAATCATGCTAGAGTCTGAAATGTTTGCACCTTTTAAACGTTTGGCATAGCTTGGATGCGCTAATGCCGCACATACACCACATTTTACATCATTATTCACTTTTTTATTACAATATTTACACAGACAATGTGACACTACGTCTTCATCGTCCGCCATTTGCATTTCACATTTTTTGAAATGTGGATGGCATTGGAATAAGTCTTAAAATGCAATTATCTCAAAATGATCAAATTGTCAGTTACGACCTTCTTCCTTAGCACGGCAGTATATTCCTCATATCCGTATTCCAGTATCCACATCAAGTCCATCGTTGAGCCATTGTGAGCCTGCCAATATGGTAAGTGAGGTGTATAGCTGTAGCGGTCTGAGAGTGTCTTAGGACTGACTGTACATACAGAGTATCTCCGTTCTGTGTCTAATCTACACATAGAAACTAGTCGTCATCTTGAAAAATTGGGCGCCGTGCAAAAAAAACATGTTGTCCAACACACATAAAATGGAGCTGCTCCAAAAAGTCACCAATTGAATATATAGAGCGCCTCCAAAACGGCAGAAAAAACAAGTCACCATTTTAAAAAAATGGTCGCATGTAAAAAACATGATTGTTAACACGATAATAACATAGTTGCTCCAAAACATACGTTAACTTAGAAATATCGAATGGAACAAACAAAATTATCACAATATTTTATTTTCACTTTCACTCTTTACTCTTTCTGTAAACAAATTTTTTCATATATTTATCTAATTTTATTCATACATTTTATCTAATTATTTTTATTAAACATTTTTGTACTCTCTTACATATTTTATAACATCCTATATATGATATGATTGCAACAAGAGTGTCGTCGTGAGCTCTGTCTAATATATCAAATTTACCCGGGAAGTAACTAATAAAAACTGAACATAAATTCGCAAGTGAATGAATTAAAAGATACATTTTGGTGAATTAAAAAATAACAACTAGTTAGTTCTAAAAGTAAGTCAGTGAAATGTAAATGCAGTTCTCCAAGAACTAAAAACCCAACAAAAAGTGACCATGTTCTTGTATCAGTACAAAAAAAACCCAAGAAAACAACTCCAAGCATACATTAATAAACACAAAAAAACTCTCGATGTTGATCCATAAATAGAAACAGTGGCGTGCCAAATTCATTTATTTTTCAAGTACTGATCCTGAATCATAGAAGAGACATAAAAAAAATGGAGACAACATATAAGTGCTGCCGAAACAAAGGCTGTCCAAACGTCTGCTGCATTCAGTGCTTCAACATATTTCACTTCAGCTGCCTGGAGAGAAAGAAAAATATCCAGTTGATAGAAGCTCATAAAGTGATATGCTCCAAGGACTGCGCAACCAAAAAGAAAGAAAAAGATGACGAGCTACAAAAATGGCAAACAAAATGGACGAACTATTGACGAATAACATGGAAAAAGACAAAGAATTGGAAAAAAGAATACTAGAACAAGATCTTAGGGAGGAAGAAATGAAGAACGAGATTAGTAGACTACAAATTGAAAATCAGGAGAGAGAAAACTTTATACAAAGAATGAGAAGAACTTCTGAAGACTTTGAAGATGAAGTGGATATTGCTGAACAAAATTATATAAGAAATTTAGAAGAAAACAAAACAGTTATCAAAGACTGAATAAAGACATCCAAGAAATATTGGAGAGCAATAGAATCCTGCAAGAAGAACTAAAAGAAACCAAGACCAATCTGGTAAAGTATGAAAATGATTTGGCTGAACTTGGCGTTATAAATAAAAATATGATCGCAAGTATCAGGACCTTGTCTAAGGACAACGAACACCTTGGGGAAGAGCTGAAAAAAATAAAATACGACAATTTCACCCTAAGAAATAGCCAAAAGAGTATGAACTCTAAAAACGATCTTAGAAAAGATTTAAAAACAAATATAATCGTACCCAACAAAGCGATGCCCACTGCGAGGACTACGTCTTCGGAGTGTGAAGTACATAGTATCCCACAACTACATCTAGATCCCATTTATGACAATTCCAACAAGAAATTGGTACCAAAAAAAGGAAAAATAATGATAGTATCCGGAAACTACGCCAGAAACTTAGCAAGTTTTTTAAATACCCAAACTCAAGGAAGTTATGAAGCCCAGTCACTATTGATACCTAATGCACCAGATGCAGTGTTAATGGAAACCTCTCTGAAAAGCACATTTAACTTTACCAAACGTGACCTAGTAATCTTATGGCCTAACAGATTAGTTCACAACATCATAAACGAATTTATACACAAGCTTGAAAATACAAACGTAATCATAATTACTGAACCATTTATATACAATAAACATGGACGTTGGAATGAACATGTTTATAAAAGTAACCTAGCCGTATTCAAAGCTCTACATCACCAAAATTTACAGAAACACATACTGGAATCCCACAACATTCTACGAAAATCTAATTTGACCGAAAAAGGGAACATAATCTACCTAAATAAAACAGGAGCCTTTTATCTATCCAAAGGAATAATATGTTATATGGAGTCCCATTTTCAGCTGCATAAAATTAAGAAACAACCGTTTATACCCAGAGAAGATTCTAGTATCGGGGGACAAGCCTCCTCAGATAAGCTTCAAAAACAGTCATATTCTTCTCTAACATTGGATGACAGGACAAAGGATTCCATATCTTGTCCTTTTTTAGAAGCGAAAAAATGCCACCGACTTGATGTGATGTTATTGAACATTCAGTCTGTGAGAAACAAAGTTGATGAATTAACTTTACTGCTAGATGATAATGGATACCCGGATATAGTACTTCTCACAGAACATTGGTTGAAACCTGAGGAGCCATTTTTCCTGCCTCAATGTAAGCTGATCTCCAAGTACTGTCGTCAAAGGCTTATTCATGGAGGTACTCTAGCTCTAGTTAAGGAAGGTCTACATTGTTGTTTCACTAATTTCGACAAAATTGATCATTTACTTGTGGTGAAAGAGTTTGAATTCTCAATTATTCATTCTGTTGAACTAAAACTTTATATACTCTGCCTCTACAGGCCCCTTCACATGGCGTTAACATTTTTCTTGACAGGATGGAAATACTTCTGTCACAATTCCGATAAACTCATCCATAGTCATTACAGGTGACTTGAATATAAACTACTTGGACAAATCATCCCCAAACACTCAAATGCTATCAAACCTATTGGACTCATTCAACCTAATTATGCATATAGAATCACCAACAAGATTTTCAAGCTCTTCCGCCACAATTATTGATTATGTATGTTCAAATGTTGACAAAATCAACTGTTCAGTTGTAAACTCTGGTTTATCTGATCATGAGGCCATATTCTGTAATCTAATAATTGATAAAAAAATTTAAAAAAGCCCTACACGACGTGGTAGAATATTCAGTAAATTCAATTATAATAGGTTTTCACAACTTTGTACAGATACAAATTGGTATAACGTTATTGAAAAGGAAGATCCCTTGAATGAATTTCAAAAATTAGTTTCGAATAACTTTAACAATGCATTCCCCGTTAGAGACATAAAGAACAAAAAAAGGAAACCGTGGTTAACCAAAGGATTGAAAGTATCGGCAAAAATATCGCTCTCTCACCAGATAAGAAAACATCTTGGCTGTAACAATCCCCATTTTATTCAATACTACAACAAATATAGAAATACTTACCGGAAAGTAATAAAAACATCAAAAAACATATATTACTCAAACAGAATAGCACAAGGTGACAACAATCAGAAGGAAACATGGGCAATTATTAATGAGCTGAGAGGAAAAAACAAGGTTGATTCAGTGAAAACTGAGTTAAGCTCCGACGAACTTAATACATTCTATTCCTTGATAGCAGCTGAACTTGCTGAAAAAATTACGACCAGAACGGATCCAATGGAATATCTGAAAGCGACTTCCATTCAAGAAAACTTTTTTTTCATACCAACTGACATATATGAAATAAAAGAAATCTTCAGAGAAATACGGAAAAAAACTTCCTCTGGATGGGATGACATTTCTCTGAAAGTCCTTGAAAAATTGCCGGATATTGCTTTGAATGTCTTGGCAGAGGCTATTAATATATCGTTTTCCGAGGATCCTTTCCATCATGTTTAAAAATCGCCATAATTATCCCAATACATAAAGGGGAGACCATAACACTCCTGCAAACTTCAGACCGATTTCCTTGCTACCGATCCTCTCAAAATAATAGAAAAACTAGTGAAAAAAAGTAACTTCCTTTCTTAAGAAATTCAATATACTGAGTTCACAACAGTTTGGATTTCAAAACTCAAAAGTACCCAGGATACCATCTTTGCATTCCTAGAAAACCTTTACCTCAAACTAAAGCGAAAGACAGGCTGCTCTGGCAGTGTTCTGCAATCTCTCCAAGGCTTTTGATTGTGTGAGTCACGAAATACTGCTGCAGAAGCTTGAAGTTTATGGATTCAGAGGTTCGGCACTTTCTTGGTTCAAATCATACCTATCAGAACGTAGCCATAGTGTCTTACTCAATAGGGTGGAATCAAAAATGTGAAATCAACTGTGGTGTCCCACAAGGCTCAGTTCTAGGACCTGTCTTATTCCTGTTATATGTCAATGACTTGGCCAAAGTGGATATCAGGGCCAATTCACTTATTTTGCGGATGACACCACAATCCTCTGGCAAAACAAAGTATTACGGATCTGCATGAACAGATCAGTGTGGACCTTAACAAGGTAAAGAAGTGGTGTGATGCCAATCTCCTTTCGTTCAATATAAGCAAAGCGAACATTGTCTCATTCAAATGTGATATCAATGAAATCCCATTGGAGAATGGAACAATTACAAATGTTTCAGAGAACAAGTTTTTAGGGTTGCATATTGATGAAAAATTAAGATTTGAAAGCCATATCAATAAATTGTGCAGACGGTTGGCGGCTGGCTGCTTTGCTTGACGAGTTGTCTCTAACGAGCTAGATATTGCCAATGCTAGAAAGGTCTACTACTCATTGATTGAGGCACACCTTAGATATGGTATTTCCTTTTGGGGGCTGTGTTCACAATATCTCTTTGATAGGGTCTTTATTTTGCAGAAAAGGCGATCAGGTATTTATGCAAAGCCAATTATCGCGATTGTGTAGTATAGTATTTTTGGAGCAGAGAATTTTAACCCTGGCATGTCTTTTCATTCTAGAGACAGTATGTCTCATACACAAAAAGTATAAAGATATAGCAAAATCTACCTCAACATATAAAACACGATTATCACTCCCTGTCTCACTTCCAACGCCTATATCCTCCCTAACACAAAATTCACTAATATTTAAAAGCAGAAAATTATTCAATCATCTTCCTAGCACCATAAAAGAAATACAAAACGGTATTCACTTCAGAAAAAAAGTAAAAAATCTCTTGGTTACAAAAGCCTATTATACGTTGGATGAATTCTACCAGGACTCACTTACCTGATCTTAAACTATATTTATAAATAAATAACCCTTTATCATATTTGATCACTGGGAACTCTCTAATAGTTTTTTTGTTATATGCAAGGGTAATTTTTATTCGCTAACAGAACGTTTTTATACATATATACATAAACTTATTTATTTATTTGTAATGTTGAATTGACTCGGCCGTTGCTGTAATTTAAGTCCTTGTCTAGTATTAATGTTAAATCTTATAACTTATTTTTATTTTATCTTATTTTATATTGTATACATTTTAAATTACCTATTGTAGTTGTATCCTTAAGCTTTGTCAACGAGAATTGTATTCTTCCGATATTAAAGCATATTTTGATTGATTGATTGATTTATACATGTGTACCCATAAGCTAAATGAGCCATATTTGTGGAAAAATAAGCAGTTAATGATGTGCTGGCCACACATTCTCCTGGGTACCGTGATTAAAAACCATGTATTGGCACTTTGGGCGTTTATAGCGTGCAATGGGACTGGTGGTGGTCAGCATGCTTTATGGAGGCATCTACAATATGTTTCTAGCAGTACAATACAGTATGTATTGCAACTTATAATTTATAAAGTATGTGAAAAATTGGAAATATAAAGTGAACTATTCCATTTCCTCTTTAGTATTATAAACATTACTCACTAAAATACATATTTCCAAGCTGTAATTGTCCATCTACCCATCCTTGATCTGCAGCTTGCAAAAAGTACTGATGAGCTTTGGAATAATCTTTTTCCACACCTTTGCCGTAAAGATACATTAGCCCTAATCCACTTAAGCCAACAGGATTGTTTAGGTCAGACGCTTTTTTAAAATACTTGAAAGCAGTATCATTATTTGCCTTAATTTCATCACTCCCATCCAAATATATCTAAAATTCAATATAAAAATAAAATGAAAAATATAGTAAATGATTCAACAAACCTTTCCAAGGTATGCCATTGCCATTGCGTTACCGGCATTGGCAGCTTGAGTGAAATAATCCAGTGCTTTTTGATAATCCAACTCAACACCTCGACCACCCTGATAGTGAAGTTGACCCAAACCGACCTGAAACAATACATAAGAACTTGTACTCGACTTCAATTCGAATTTTTGGATAAAAAAAAAATAGTAACTGCTTTTTATTGCCGCAGTTGTAGGAACAATATGATGTTCCACCTACATGATACTTCGTTCTTTTGAATAACGTCTGAATGAAAAGGGAAACATTCTCAATTGAATATTGATAGAAAGATTTTTATGTGAATTGAAAAATCCACGATTAAAATGAAGTTTTTTTTTATCTTGACGATGGAAGATAGTGACTTAAGTTTATCTTTCAGTCGCAGATGATTCCACATCTGATTTTATGAACATCCTGTTTATATTTTCAACAAATCAACGTCTGAATGTTTTTTGGGGAGGTAACAAAATATTGTTTTCCATATTTTTACTTTTCTCTCTACCCCTGGAAGTAAAAAATGTTAATTATCTGTTCTAAGAAGGAAAAATTACTAAATTTGCCTCGATACATTACTGTGTTTTTGGTATTTCAAAAATTAAAAAAAACAAAAACGCTTTCATCAATCTCTCCTAATTCCTGAACTATCTAGACTTCTTATTTTCATTGTGTTGCTGATTAGAAGAGTTCCTCATGAATTGAAACGGAGATTTTTCAACTATTGTAAAGAATCCACTTCCTATTGAAACTGTGGCCATTGCTTAGACACTCTAAATGATCATTGACATATTGACCTTTGTGCATCAAAATGTGAAATGTATATGCAACAAAATTTTGCAATTAGATTTATTTTTTTGATATGGAGTATGTATGCGATTTTTTGCTCATTTCAGATCACTGAATGAATGGAGAGGTAGCTATATACAAGCATGATTAATGTTTCCTGAATTATATTGCACTGAACCTAGAGAATTACTGTACTGAAGATGTTTTTGAATGCTGCGACATACAGTTGACAAAAGTAAAATCTATCTCTAGATAGAAATTTTGATGATTTTTTGCTTCATTTGATGGTCTTCTATCATAAATATGTCCTGGAAGTATTTATGTTGTGATGGGGGGTGACTTTAATATTAATTTAAACTATGAAAGTATGAATTTGCATGGTCTTTTGGATATGTTGAAGGGTCACAACATGCAAAGAAAAATTATCTCAAATCGACTAAGGTGACAATTGATTTTAGTATTTCCAGAATTTTTGGTTCTGAAAAATTTCCCAATACAATGCCAAAATCATTAACCTGCGTCTATCATATCATTATACAGAGTACCTAGAAATACCACAGTGCAAACCTTACAAACATCTTATGAATGAATATAATTAGATTTTACAGAAGAAAATATAAATTTTTTTTTTTAGATATTACGAAATAAAACATATTATAGATTGTGACATCTATAGTTTATGAAGTAAAACTCAACCTGGAACCCTGGAATTCAAAGGTAGAATGTTTTCAACACATTGATAGGAATCCAAAGATTGTTGGTATATATATATATAGTTTTACAACTCTTAACTTAACTTAATTGTTATTCTTCATTTGACCTGATTCACAATGTACGAACAAGACAAATTTTGTGTAACATCATGGAAGCTACAATTTGAACTGTAATTACAAAATATAATAACTCACTTGTATTGTTCTTCGATTGTAGTCTCCCTGATGATGGGAATAAATACTCCCGAAAGCTTGGAATAATCTAAAAAGAGGTTTTCTTTGCTGCAAACCCCAATATCCTAGAGTTTTATAACTAACTAGTCAGCAACGACTACCCCTCTATATATATATATATATATATATATATATATATATATATATATATATATATGAGGGAACATTTCTTCGCTGATACCAACAGAACTTATAAAGGAAGTAAATATAAAATCCAATGTGTTTCTACTTGGCGACATTACCTGTCTTTTCTCTATTGAATAAAGGATTTCGAGATTAATTTTGGTCCAAAAATTAATTATTACTCCTATTTTAATTTTTTTTAAACATTTTCTGCCATAAAGAAATTGGAACAATAAGAATGTATCACATAATTTTTCAACAGTAACCCACAGCTTGAGTCGTGTTCATTTTATCACGTTTATATTAGCTCGCTTTCATGTCTGTTTGTCCAGTAACAAATCTTGCAATCAATATATAATATAATATTAATATTGAGAAGCAATCAATTTTAAACTATTTCTCCGATGAGCTAGAGACCGGAAACTTTAAACATAGCTCAGAACTCTCGCTTTCTGTCTGTTTGTCGTTTCTGAATAATAATAATAATAAATAATATTCAGAGCAATCGATTTTAACTAACTTCCGATGTGCAAGATACTTGAAACATTAAACATAGCTCAGAACTGGATGAAAATGCAGTATTAACTCGATGTTCTTCTTTTTTGTCTGTAATAATAATAGGAGTAAGGAGCCTCTATCATAATATCATCAAGATATTTAAAATCGATTGCAAAATTTCACGACACACACATACAAGACTAAAAAGCAGAAAATAATTTCTCCTAGCCCCATACAGATTTATAACCCCATACAGATTTATAACCCAAGTGGAATGAATAGAAAAATCGAATTAAACGGTTTTCTTCACATAAAGGATTCAATATAAAATTGAACCAGAAAATGGTAGATCTCAGGTGAAAAACAACTACTTTCCTGGCAAATACCACGCAGAACGTTGAATGATATTCACCTGAAAATCCATGCATACTTCCATATAATATCAATGGACATTGAATGCAAATGTTTCTTTCTGATAAACTCGATTATGTTTAATTTATGTCGTGTTCACCTAACAATCGCATACCGGTTTCAGGCTTCTTGGCCCTCATCAGTCGGAGTAGTCCACCAGCCAAAGGTCCAAGAACTCTGGCTGAAGTGAGACACTAGCGTAAACAAACCATCATCGAGCTTGTAACACCTATAGGTCGCGGAAAGATAAACTTTAACTGGCGGTACCTAGTGACAGAAAGAAACACTCCGAAAATCTCCCACCTCGATAGTTTTCTAAATAAAAGATTCCTTCTCAGTAGGAGTGGCAAGCCCGTCTAGCATATAGTGAAAGATAAGTGCCATGTGAAGTGGAATGAATAGAAAAAATCGAATTAAACGGTTTCCTTCACATAAAGGATTCAATATAAAATTGAACCAGAAAATGGTATCGAGCTCGATGATGGTTTGTTTACGTTGTGTCTCACTTCAGCCAGAGTTCTTTGGACCTTTGGCTGGTTGACTACTCCGTACTGATGAGGGCCAAGAAGCCTGAAACCGGTATGCGGATTGTTAGGTGAACACGACATAAATTAAACATAATCGAGCTTATCAGAAAGAAACATTTGCATTCAATGTCCATTGATATTATATGGAAGTATGCATGGATTTTCAGGTGAATATCATTCAACGTTCTGCGTGGTATTTGCCAGGAAAGTAGTTGTTTTTCACCTGAGATCTACCATTTTTTGGTTCAATTTTATATTGAATCCTTTATGTGAAGAAAACCGTTAAATTCGTTTTTTCTATTCATTCCACTTCACATGGCACTTATCTTTCACTATATGCTAGGCGGGCTTGCCACTCCTACTGAAGGAATCTTTATTTAGAAACCTATCGAGGTGGAGATTTTCGAGTGTTTCTTTCTGTCACTAGGTACCGCCAGTTAAAGTTTATCTTTTCGGCGTACCTATAGGTGTTACAAGCTTCGATGATGGTTTGTTTACGATGTGTCTCACTTCAGCCAGAGTTCTTTGGACCTTTGGCTGGTTGATCTCTACTGATGAGGGCCAAGAAGCCTGAAACGGTATGCGATTGTTAGGTGCACGACATAAATTAAACATAATCGAGCTTATCAGAAAGAAACATTTGCATTCAATGTCCATTGATATTATATGGAAGTATGCATGGATTTTCAGGTGAATATCATTCAACGTTCTGCGTGGTATTTGCCAGGAAAATAGTTGTTTTTCACCTGAGATCTACCATTTTCTGGTTCAATTTTATATTGAATCCTTTATGTGAAGAAAACCGTTTAATTCGATTTTTCTACTCTTACAGATTGTCCTGAAAATTTGTGATTGTGAATATTTAATAGCAATGAATATGTTAAAATGGAAAACGTGGGGTGTATGCAGTAGATAATATTGAGGAGTGTAGATAGTAGCTGTCGTTAAGAAAGTTCACACAACACTTCATATCATTTGCAGTGCATTAAAATTGTTAGTGACTTAGGAGAACTATTCATGCATCAATTATCCATTATATGCGCCCGACATTTTTAGTTTCAAATCTTACAACTATTTTCATAACTATTAAAAATTCACAATCACAAATTTTCAGGACAATCTGTATGGGGTTATAAATCTGTATGGGGTTATAAATCTGTATGGGGCTAGAATAAATTATTTTAGACTTTTTAGTCCTTTTTATAAACGTGGTAAATAAAATAAAAATATCTGTATGGGGCTAGAAGAAATTATTTTATACATTTTAGTCCTTTTTATAAACATGGCAAATAAAAAAAAAGTAAATAATGATATAAAAAACGAATTCATTACTTTGTTCACAACTGCCAAACCACCCACATACAACCATTCACTCTGTGTTAATGTTCCAACTTGGCTCACTAGTTATATGCCTCACATTCCTTCTGTTGTGAAGTAGGTCGGCTAAATATTAAATTTGAGGTAGGGATTTCGACACAAATATGGCAGCGAATGTTTATTCCTATACGAGGCCTTGATTTATTGTTTTCCTAACCATTATAACAAGGAATTAATATAGCATCAAATCTTGCAGGAAGACCCAAGAAGTCAATAAAAAAATATGTACTCACCTGAGCCTGAACATCTCCTTTGTCTGCCAGTAACTGATAATACTCAATAAGATCATTATCGAGAATTCCAGAAGCATACCCATTTTCAAGTTCATCTAAGAGACGAATTCTCTGTATCGCAGAACCACCTCCAAAAGAAACACCTTGACTAACTGTAAATATAATGACCCTTCACTGAATTGAATAAAATAATATTCTCTTTAAACCACTTGACCAAACAAATTTTATTGCTTTATTCAATATTAATGGTATAAGTGAATGATGAGGAAGCAATAATTTCTGGTAAAAAATGAAATTATTTTTTGCAGAATTGTTACGAATCTGTCATCTGAAAGTATCCCGAAAATATTTGATAAATTTGTTCTATTAATTTCAAAGAATCGACGTCAGGGGTAAAAAAGTAATATTTCAGAGTATCACTGATTTTGAAATTGGTGGTTACATTCTAAGGGTAGGATTTTACAAAATCAAATACTAAGAGGTTATAACTACAACCTGATTATTTGAATAATTTTTATCTATGAAACTGTAAATGAACACATCACTCCAAAAATTTAACTTTCAGAGCAGGTTTTGCAAAACATAAGTTATATCTCCAAGAATATTGACAATAGGAGAAGACAATTTTGCATGAGTGTTACATGCCAGAGGTAGGTGCATATTGAAACTAAGGGGTTAAAAGCTACAACCTGAATAATTGTTTGCTGAAGCGAGACACAACTAGACACAAGATTAGACAAGACTAGACACAAGATCTACCATTTTCTGGTTCAATTTATATTGAATCTTTTATGTGAAAAAAACCGTTTAATTCGATTTTTTTCTATTTATTCCACTTCACATGGCGTTTATCTTTCACTATATGCTAGTCGGGCTTGCCACTCCTACTGAGAAGGAATCTTTTATTTAGAAACCTATCGAGGTGGGAGATTTTCGGAGTGTTTCTTTCTGTCACTAGGTACCGCCAGTTAAAAGTTTTCGTTTCCGGCGTACCTATTGGTGTTATAGAGTGGATGATGGTTTTGGTTATGTTGTGTCTCGCTTCAGCCAGAGCTCTTCGGACCTTTGGCTGGTTGACTACTCCGTCTGATGAGGGCCAAAAAGCCTGAAACCGGTATCGGATTGTTAGGTGAACACGACATAAATTAAACATAATCGAGCTTATCAGAAAGAAACATTTGCATTCAATGTCCATTCATATGGAGGTATGCATGGATTTTCAGGTGAATATCATTCACGTTCTGCGTGTTATTTGCCAGGAAAGTAGTTGTTTTTCACCTGAGATCTACCATTTTCTGGTTCAATTTATATTGAATCTTTTATGTGAAGAAAACCGTTTAATTCGATTTTTTCTATTTATTCCACTTCACATGGCGTTTATCTTTCACTATATGCTAGTCGGGCTTGCCACTCCTACTGAGAAGGAATCTTTTATTTAGAAACCTATCGAGGTGGGAGATTTTCGGAGTGTTTCTTTCTGTCACTAGGTACCGCCAGTTAAAAGTTTTCTTTTCCGGCGTACCTATAGGTGTTATAGACTCGATGATGGTTTTGGTTATGTTGTGTCTCGCTTCAGCCAGAGCTCTTCGGACCTTTGGCTGGTTGACTACTCCGTACTGATGAGGGCCAAAAAAGCCTGAAACCGGTATGCGGATTGTTAGGTGAACACGACATAAATTAAACAAAATCGAGCTTATCAGAAAGAAACATTTGCATTCAATGTCCATTTATATGGAGGTATGCATGGATTTTCAGGTGAATATCATTCAACGTTCTGCGTGGTATTTGCCAGGAAAGTAGTTGTTTTTCACCAGAGATGAAATGAAAATGTATGAGTAGAGTAGAGAGTAGAGTAATTTATTTGACCACTTTATATACAAAATACATTTATGGCAAGTCATATATACTATAGGTACTATGTCAAACACTTAAAATGAGCACAAACGTCTCTAGATAAAAGTAATCAATTTTATAAATAAAACTGGCATAACAAAATTTCTTGAAATGATCACAGTGTGCAATAAAATAAAAAATGAATATAAAAAAGTCAACAAACATGAGAACAGGCTTTATCAGAGCTTTACAACATGAACATATTCTTCGATTGTGTAGAAACAGTGGTTGAGAAGATATCTCTTGATTTTATTTTTGAAATTTCTGAAATCCAAAGATTTAACTGAAGGATGGAGACAGTTGTATAAATTCAAATTTAGTGAGTTTTTTTGACTAACTGCTAACCTATGTCTTGTATTATTCAATAAACATGCGGATCTTGTTGAATAATCATGATTGTGGGAGTGTTTCGGAAAAATCTCGATATTCTTGTGAATCTCCAACAACACAACATAAATATATAATGTAGGAAGTGGCATGATTTCAAATTGAATAAAAAGAGGACGACAATGTTCCCTATATCCTACGTTTGCCATGATTCTCATGGCTTTTTTCTGACATCTTAAAATTGTGATTGAGTTTGTGGAATGCCCCCAAATCAAAACTCCATATGAAATAACTGAGTGGAATAGTGAATGATATGCTATTTTCAGTGTCATCAAACCTACAGCATTCCTCAACTGTCTAAGAACAAATAAAACACTAGACAGCTTACGAGTAGTCGCTTCAATATGTCTAGCATCAATAAAAATACCTAGAAAATTAACACTGTCTCCTAGAGTAACTGGTGTTTGAGGATATCACAATATTCTGGGTTTTTTCATCGTTCAGTTTCAGTTTATTTGCTGTAAACCAAGTGTTTGCTAAATTTGTATTTCTGTCCATCATTTGAGGTAAACTAATATATGATTTGTCTGAGCATATGAGGGTTGTGTCGTCGGCAAACAAAACACACTTTGTTAGTGAAATAAATCTACATAAGTCATTCATATAAATGATGAATGATAACGGGCCGAGGACAGAACCCTGAGGAACGCCATGACAAATTGGCTTTAAATCTGACTTGATATTGTTTACGTCGACGCACTGATACCTATTTTCAAGGTAAGACCCTACCAGATCAAGAGCAGTGCCTCTTACGCCATAATAACTCAATTTTTGAATGAGGAAAGAGTGGGAAACACAGTCGAAAGCCTTGGTCAAGTCACATAGGGTTAAAGAAGTATGTTCACCCTGATCAAGACCCTCGACTATGTTCGTCACGACTTGGTAAGCAGCTTGAGTAGTGGATCTATTTTTACACGAAACCCGTATTGGGATTTGCTAAAATAGAAGTGACTTTCGAAATAATAACACAACCGATTTTTTAGGATAATCTCTATTATCTTTCTGATAATTGGAATAATGCTAATCGGGCGGTGGTTATCAGGTGAGGTTCTGCAGCCCTTTTTGAACAAGGGTATGACCCTGGATATTTTAAAATATCAGGAAATATTCCAGTTGAAAACATTTGATTTATTACCGATGTTAAAGGAACTACGAGTATATCAGCCACCGATTTTATCCTCTGACTATTCAAGTCATGTATATCACGAGAATTTGAGTTCTTCATCGAGTTTATTGCGGAATACACTTCTTGTGGACAGACTGGTTCCAAGAAGAAAGCCCCACAAGGTGAAGGAAACGTTTTGATATGATTCAATTCGTCATTTGATAAAATAGGAAGATCTTTTATAGTTTTTTCAGCTATATTACAGAAAAAAATCATTTAAATCATTTCCAGAAATTTCAATTTGGGGAAGTTGACGTTTTACTGCATTTCTCTCTATATTTATTAAAGTCCAGCAAGCTTTTGAAGTATTTCCAGAGTTCAAAATAAATTTCTCATTTGCAATTTTTTTCTGTTTCTGCAAATTGAATTTGTATTCCTTTTTTAGTAATTTGTAGGCTTTAAAATACTGAGGGTTTTGGAATACTTCTGCTATGGTTTTTGCAGCCTCAACTCTATTTCTCATTTGTTTGAGGGAATCATTAAACCAATCTAGTTTCAACAACCTGTGGTAGAAGTCCATTGTATCTCGAAGTGGAGTGGTATAATTTTATGAAGAAGAAAAACACGAAGTCGTCTCCACAATATAATATTAAAATCGATTAGGTCAATACCATCGATTATTGAACATGTTTCGAACCTCTATAGGTTCATCATCAGCATATATAAAAGTATTCTACAATAAAAGAAGAACAAAGACTTAGTTACATGGGTAATATGATACGATAAGTGCTACTTACATGGAGATGAAAAAATTCAAAAAAAATTAGTTTTGTAGGTTAATGTTACTAAAAATTTTTATATAATTCCCATGTTTATAACGTAGACCAATTGGGAAAATGGGAATTCACCTTTCAAGGGGTGCGTCCCATACTTAAACTTGGGAGGGCCGAAAACTTCAGCCGATACAAAATAATTCGAAGCCATGAGGAAAACAACAAATGCAATGGCGGTGATTGACATCACACAAAGAGCCAACCATCTGTCAGACTGAATTGTCAAACCTAGCCATGGAACGACGACAAGAGCACTCCATGCACGGAACAAAATTGAACTAGATGTAAATCAAAACCAAAGCGGTAACTATACCATGCGTAGAGCTCAGATGTCACATATCCATATTTACAAATTTATATATATCCATAAGAGTAGAACAATTATGTATCAAAATAAAGAACAGTATGTATATGACAGACTAGTTATTACAACAAAACAACCCGAAGTGCAACTTGTACTGAAAAAGGAAAAACACCACATAGCAAACAGGAATGGCCCTGTCCAAACGAACGAATGCACTATGACGTAGAACAATTGGTTTATCGGAGATCAAGGAAGGAAAAAGTTCTAATGAAATGTAAGGGAATTAAAAAACTTACGACAATCAAACTGTACTTGTTCGTTTAAGGAAATAACACTCGGATTGTTTATGACGGCATTGATCTCAAATATTTCAAGAAAATTGAGTAGAGAACCCTTTTGGCAAACGTGTAAAATATCTAAATCAGTCTCTATATCAAAAGTATGGTTGTAATTAAGAATATGGTTAGCAAATGAACTTTTGGTATTATAATCCTCTATGTGTGGGTTTCTAGAACTCTCAATCAGTTTAACATGTTCACCAACTCTTGTTTTTATTTTTCTACCACTCTGACCGACATATTGGGCAGCACAATCGGTCTGTGAACATGAAATTCTGTAGACTCCTGATTTGTGGGAGAGAGGTACTTTATCTTTAGTATTGACTAACATTTTGGAACTCGGATCCGTAGTATAAAAGGAGAAATTGATATCATTACCGAAACGTCTGAAAATATTCAAGATATCAAGAGAAACTTTGCCTAAATAAGGAATAGAACAATATTTATTAGTTTTTTCAATCGGAACTAAACTTCGATGGAGGGATTTGATTAGATGTTTATCACGAATTCTGTTGATTAAGTAGGGGGGGAAACCATTGTTGTGACCTATTTGTTTAATAATATTCCATTCAATATTGAAACTTTCAAGGGACAGAGGGATATTAAATAGTCTATGGCAAAGAGAGTTAAACGCTGCGAATTTATGGGAATTGGGGTGGCAAGAAGAAAAGGGGATTACTGTATCTGTATGAGTTGGTTTCCTATAAATCGAAAAATCAAATTTAGAATCGTTGATATTTAACATTAAATCTAAAAAAGGGAGAGAATTATTTTTTGCTATTTCCATAGTAAATTTTATCGCGGGGTGTAAGGAGTTTAAAAATTCTAACATCAGATTTACTTCTTGAAGATTCCCATTGAAGAGAACAATGCAATCATCCACATATCTGTACCAAAAACTTATTTTGTGAAATAAAGGAAAGAGTTTGAGGTTATGTTCTAAATCAGACATAAAAATTTCTGCTAGAAGTGGGGACAAATTACTACCCATAGCTAGGCCAGAATTTTGTGCAAAGAATTCATTGTTAAACTGAAAGAAGTTTTGTTGTAAAACCGTGTTCAAAAGGCTGCATAAATTGAGGACATGAAAAGAAAGAACATCTGCCTTAAATAATAGCTCTCTTACTAACCTGATACAGTCTTCAGGGGGGACACTAGGAAACAAATTAACCACGTCGAAAGACAACAAAATAGAATTTGGTGGCACTACAACATCTTTGATTTTTTGAGTGAGTTCAAATGAATTCAACAAAGAAAGAGGATTGTGAAAATGGGTAATCTCTTTAATAAGGGAATTTAACCAAGAAGCTAATTTAGATACTGGAGAGTTACAATAAGAAACAACTGGTCTGATAGGGATATCATCCTTATGTATTTTGGGTGAACCGTAAAGCAAAGGGGTGGCGGGGTTCATGGGGGTAAGTTTAAACTTGGAAGAATTGTAAAATTTGATCGTGTCAATGCATATATTCAAGGTGACCTTCATGCTATTGAAAAATCTATTGGTGTGGTCTAAAGTTAATTTGGAGAAACTATCTGTACTCAAAAAAGGGTAACTTTGTTATTATAATCAACTCTATCTAATATAACTATGCAATTACCTTTATCGGCCTTAGTGACCACTAGTTGATTCTCAGAAATTTTTTGGAAATATTTTTGCCAATTTGAAAGTCTGAATTAAAATTAGATCCAGAATTGAGAAGTGAAAAGTTGTTGTTGAGAGATCTAGAAATATCACTTCTAATAAAATCCTTATTGTTGAGATTGTATGTTTCAATAACCCTTTCACATTCAACTGCCAAAAGCTTATAATTTTGTTTATTGTTGTATTTATTAATGTTATATTTAAGTCCATAATTGAGGAAAGACATTTCGTTTTCAGAGAAATCATTGAAAGAAGAAAGGTTTAAAACTCTGTTATGAAAAACATGATTGGAAAATTTTTGATTGCTATCAGTGAGAAGAGACCTATCTTGAACGTTCAGGGAACAATTCAGGCGATTGAGTTTATTTTTCAAAATATAAAAATTTTTCCTACCTTGATCTTCCACAATATCCAAAAAGGAAGAATGCAACTGATCAAGTTCCAAACTATGGATAAAGGGAGTAAGTTTGCTGTACAACCAGAAGAGTTTTACATTGATATCGGCGAGTCTAACATAGTGGTGTTTGATTTCAAGTTTTATCCATAGACGTTGTGCCCTGCTAACAGCTGTTCTTGAAGAATTACTCAACGATTTGGACCTGACAACTACGTACCCTGGGATCAAATTACGGCGAAGGCATTCACTATTAAACCAAATGTCTAAGTTAGTGGTCTTCCTTTGAAGTAGAAGCTTCTTGTAGAACTGGACTAAAGTTGCTCGACTAGCATTAAGTAACCTGTGGTAGAAGTCCATTGTATCTCGAAGTGGAGTGGTATAATTTTATGAAGAAGAAAAACACGAAGTCGTCTCCACAATATAATATTAAAATCGATTAGGTCAATACCATCGATTATTGAACATGTTTCGAACCTCTATAGGTTCATCATCAGCATATATAAAAGTATTCTACAATAAAAATTCAAAAAAAATTAGTTTTGTAGGTTAATGTTACTAAAAATTTTTATATAATTCCCATGTTTATAACGTAGACCAATTGGGAAATTGGGAATTCACCTTTCAAGGGGTGCGTCCCATACTTAAACTTGGGAGGGCCGAAAACTTCAGCCGATACAAAATAATTCAAAGCCATGAGGAAAACAACAAATGCAATGGCGGTGATTGACATCACACAAAGAGCCAACCATCTGTCAACTAATTGTCAAACCTAGCCATGGAACACGACAAGAGAACTCCATGCACGGAACAAAATTGAACTAGATGTAAATCAAAACCAAAGCGGTAACAATACCATGCGTAGAGCTCAGATGTCACATATCCATATTTACAAATTTATATATATCCATAAGAGTAGAACAATTATGTATCAAAATAAAGAACAGTATGTATATGACAGACTAGTTATTACAACAAAACAACCCGAAGTGCAACTTGTACTGAAAAAGGAAAAACACCACAGAGCAAACAGGAATGGCCCTGTCCAAACGAACAAATGCACTATGACGTAGAACAATTGGTTTATCGGAGATCAAGGAAGGAAAAAGTTCTAATGAAATGTAAGGGAATTAAAAAACTTACGACAATCAAACTGTACTTGTTCGTTTAAGGAAATAACACTCGGATTGTTTATGACGGCATTGATCTCAAATATTTCAAGAAACAGATGGTTGGCTCTTTGTGTGATGTCAATCACCGCCATTGCATTTGTTGTTTTCCTCATGGCTTCGAATTATTTTGTAACGGCTGAAGTTTTCGGCCCTCCCAAGTTTAAGTATGGGACGCACCCCTTGAAAGGTGAATTCCCATTTTCCCAATTGGTCTACGTTATGAACATGGGAATTATATAAAAATTTTTAGTAACATTAACCTACAAAACTAATTTTTTTTGAATTTTTTCATCTCCATGTAAGTAGCACTTATCGTATCATATTACCCATGTAACTAAGTCTTTGTTCTTCTTTTATTGTAGAATACTTTTATATATGCTGATGATGAACCTATAGAGGTTCGAAACATGTTCAATAATCGATGGTATTGACCTAATCGATTTTAATATTATATTGTGGAGACGACTTCGTGTTTTTCTTCTTCATAAAATTATACCACTCCACTTCGAGATACAATGGACTTCTACCACAGGTTACTTAATGCTAGTCAAGCAACTTTAGTCCAGTTCTACAAGAAGCTTCTACTTCAAAGGAAGACCACTAACTTAGACATTTGGTTTAATAGTGAATGCCTTCGCCGTAATTTGATCCCAGGGTAGAGTTGTCAGGTCCAAATCGTTGAGTAATTCTTCAAGAACAGCTGTTAGCAGGGCACAACGTCTATGGATAAAACTTGAAATCAAACACCACTATGTTAGACTCGCCGATATCAATGTAAAACTATTCTGGTTGTACAGCAAACTTACTCCCTTTATCCATAGTTTGGAACTTGATCAGTTGCATTCTTCCTTTTTGGATATTGTGGAAGATCAAGGTAGGAAAAAGTTTTATATTTTGAAAAATAAACTCAATCGCCTGAATTGTTCCCTAAACGTTCAAGATAGGTCTCTTCTCACTGATAGCAATCAAAAATTTTCCAATCATGTTTTTCATAACAGAGTTTTAAACCTTTCTTCTTTCAATGATTTCTCTGAAAACGAAATGTCTTTCCTCAATTATGGACTTAAATATAACATTAATAAATACAACAATAAACAAAATTATAAGCTTTTGGCAGTTGAATGTGAAAGGGTTATTGAAACATACAATCTCAACAATAAGGATTTTATTAGAAGTGATATTTCTAGATCTCTCAACAACAACTTTTCACTTCTCAATTCTGGATCTAATTTTAATTCAGACTTTCAAATTGGCAAAAATATTTCCAAAAAAAATTTCTGAGAATCAACTAGTGGTCACTAAGGCCGATAAAGGTAATTGCATAGTTATATTAGATAGAGTTGATTATAATAACAAAGTTACCCTATTTTTGAGTACAGATAGTTTCTCCAAATTAACTTTAGACCACACCAATAGATTTTTCAATAGCATGAAGGTCACCTTGAATATATGCATTGACACGATCAAATTTTACAATTCTTCCAAGTTTAAACTTACCCCCATGAACCCCGCCACCCCTTTGCTTTACAGTTCACCCAAAATACATAAGGATGATATCCCTATCAGACCAGTTGTTTCTTATTGTAACTCTCCAGTATCTAAATTAGCTTCTTGGTTAAATTCCCTTATTAAAGAGATTACCCATTTTCACAATCCTCTTTCTTTGTTGAATTCATTTGAACTCACTCAAAAAATCAAAGATGTTGTAGTGCCACCAAATTCTATTTTGTTGTCTTTCGACGTGGTTAATTTGTTTCCTAGTGTCCCCCCTGAAGACTGTATCAGGTTAGTAAGAGAGCTATTATTTAAGGCAGATGTTCTTTCTTTTCATGTCCTCAATTTATGCAGCCTTTTGAACACGGTTTTACAACAAAACTTCTTTCAGTTTAACAATGAATTCTTTGCACAAAATTCTGGCCTAGCTATGGGTAGTAATTTGTCCCCACTTCTAGCAGAAATTTTTATGTCTGATTTAGAACATAACCTCAAACTCTTTCCTTTATTTCACAAAATAAGTTTTTGGTACAGATATGTGGATGATTGCATTGTTCTCTTCAATGGGAATCTTCAAGAAGTAAATCTGATGTTAGAATTTTTAAACTCCTTACACCCCGCGATAAAATTTACTATGGAAATAGCAAAAAATAATTCTCTCCCTTTTTTAGATTTAATGTTAAATATCAACGATTCTAAATTTGATTTTTCGATTTATAGGAAACCAACTCATACAGATAAAGTAATCCCTTTTCTTCTTGCCACCCCAATTCCCATAAATTCGCAGCGTTTAACTCTCTTTGCCATAGACTATTTAATATCCCTCTGGCCCCTGAAAGTTTCAATATTGAATGGAATATTATTAAACAAATAGGTCACAACAATGGTTTCCCCCCCTACTTAATCAACAGAATTCGTGATAAACATCTAATCAAATCCCTCCATCAAGTTTAGTTCGATTGAAAAACTAATAAATATTGTTCTATTCCTTATTTAGGCAAAGTTTCTCTTGATATCTTGAATATTTTCAGACGTTTCGGTAATGATATCAATTTCTCCTTTTATACTACGGATCCGATTTCCAAAATGTTAGTCAATACTAAAGATAAAGTACCTCTCTCCCACAAATCAGGAGTCTACAGAATTTCATGTTCACAGACCGATTGTGCTGCCCAATATGTCTGTCAGAGTGGTAGAAAAATAAAAACAAGAGTTGGTGAACATGTTAAACTGATTGAGAGTTCTAGAAACCCACACATAGAGGATTATAATACCAAAAGTTCATTTGCTAACCATATTCTTAATTACAACCATACTTTTGATATAGAGACTGATTTAGATATTTTACACGTTTGCCAAAAGGGTTCTCTACTCAATTTTCTTGAAATATTTGAGATCAATGCCGTCATAAACAATCCGAGTGTTATTTCCTTAAACGAACAAGTACAGTTTGATTGTCGTAAGTTTTTTAATTCCCTTACATTTCATTAGAACTTTTTCCTTCCTTGATCTCCGATAAACCAATTGTTCTACGTCATAGTGCATTCGTTCGTTTGGACAGGGCCATTCCTGTTTGCTCTGTGGTGTTTTTCCTTTTTCAGTAGAAGTTGCACTTCGGGTTGTTTTGTTGTAATAACTAGTCTGTCATATACATACTGTTCTTTATTTTGATACATAATTGTTCTACTCTTATGGATATATATAAATTTGTAAATATGGATATGTGACATCTGAGCTCTACGCATGGTATAGTTACGCTTTGGTTTTGATTTACATCTAGTTCAATTTTGTTCCGTGCATGGAGTTCTCTTTGTCGTTCCATGGCTAGGTTTGACAATTCAGTCTGACAGATGGTTGGCTCTTTGTGTGATGTCAATCACCGCCATTGCATTTGTTGTTTTCCTCATGGCTTCGAATTATTTTGTATCGGCTGAAGTTTTCGGCCCTCCCAAGTTTAAGTATGGGACGCACCCCTTGAAAGGTGAATTCCCATTTTCCCAATTGGTCTACGTTATAAACATGGGAATTATATAAAAATTTTTAGTAACATTAACCTACAAAACTAATTTTTTTTGAATTTTTTCATCTCCATGTAAGTAGCACTTATCGTATCATATTACCCATGTAACTAAGTCTTTGTTCTTCTTTTATTGTAGAATACTTTTATATATGCTGATGATGAACCTATAGAGGTTCGAAACATGTTCAATAATCGATGGTATTGACCTAATCGATTTTAATATTATATTGTGGAGACGACTTCGTGTTTTTCTTCTTCATAAAAAAAAAAATACAATCTAGTTTCAATGAATTATCTCTTGGTGCAGAAAATGCTTTCGTATGAAATGAAGTTTGGATAGCAGTTAGAAAAATATCAAGGAGAGATTCAGATACGAGATTTACTTAGATATGTTCATATTCAAAATAGCTCCAGTCTACTTTGAGCAATGAATCTCTAAAAACTTGGAGTCCCTTTTTGGTGATGCACAGCTTAACTGTTTCTTCAGAAGTATTTTCAGATATTCGAATAGTGATTGCGAATTGCCCTTTGTCCCTATGTCATTTTGACCTTTGGAAAGATGGGTTCTAAATTTAGGGAAAGTTATATTTACGTCAAATTCACCAGCATGGAAAAAAAGTTAATATAATTTGTAAGTCGAAAATTGGGACATTTTGCCGAATAGGTCGAAGGAATAAATAAGTATATTTAATAATGGTCCTTTCAACCAATAGAAGATGGCTCACTGAAGGTAGCAGAGAAAAATCCTGTGCAAATAATATTTGAAGATAAATGAAAGAAACAAGTTTTAAATGCTGCCAGACCAAACAAAGCAAGTCTTCAGTGAGTATTTTATGTGGAAATAATTTGCACCTTTCATGTGCAGTCAAAAATAAACTGAAATGAATTAAACTGAAATGAATTAAAATGTATGAATTAAGGATCCAGTGCTGCAAATTTGATCAAACATCACTCACCACCACATCAGAATCTATAAAGAAACAAATGATGAACAATTCCTGCTAGAAAATGAGATGTTTTGACAACTAATCAGGGAAAAAGATGAAAAGTATAATACCACATTACTGAAACAAAATAACATTCTATTAGAAGAGAAGTACACTGAAGAAAGAAATAAAAAATGACTCAAAATGAAAGCTATGCCTTCAATAGCCCAGAAAAAAAAAGAAATGCTTACATTAATCAGGAATTCAGACAAAAAAACTTTTGTTTCATCATTTGACACCATCGTGTGAAATTGACTAACTATGGACATCAATCGAATATAAAAAAAATATTCATAAACCTCCCAATGTTTATTCCTCCAGCTGAGAGTGTCTATATGAATTCTTAGCAGAAGTTTCTCAACACATTGACAACAATACTCCTGATGTTATGTTTCTGCATGATGTCTCTGAAAGCTTTGGTCTCAAACTGTCATGTGGAAAACGATTTGCTGGGCCAAAACCCTGTCATCAACTACCCTGTGTACATTTAATCTCAGAGCGCATATGCATATGAGGAATGAACACGGTATAAAAACCGTACAAAGAAACATCGTTTTCTACAAATATAAAAAATCGACAATTCACTTCGTAAACGTTCACACCTGCTACAAATCGAATTATGGGATCTTCATTGATATCTAAAACTCAGTAATATACATATTGGCAAGTCTAATGAGAGTGATTAGATTGTCACATCTCCGAATTAGCGAGGCAAAATCTTAAATAACAATTAATAACGATTCAAATTTGTGTTGAATGCAAACATATTCGAAGTTGTGGAACTACAAGGGTTTAACTCAAGTGTGCTCAATGGGTGGGCCATAAACATAAACCCATTAACATTGTCAATGGCACTTGAGATTTTTGGCTAGGAAAGAGCCGTAAATTAAACTATTGCAGATAATCCGTGGAAGGCGTTTATAAGCTTGGGATGGCAAAAACAAGTGAACGGAATATTATTTGTTTGTTTCGGCATGTGGATTGGGTTCAAGATGTCGAGTTACAAACATATTTTCCCTGAGAACGATAAAAAAAATACAACGAACGAACGACATTTTGCCGGCTATGAGTGGGGGAGTGGTGATTTTCGAGGGCTAGAAAGCATTTCTCAAATCGGGAATTATAATTTTTTGTTGGACCCTGTGCTCGACAATACGTACAGCTTGCTCTGCGATCTGCTGGTTCAGCGGGTTAGATTGTTTATATTATTCTTCGAATACGCTCTGCGTGTGTGCGGTTTTCTGCGACTATAGCCAGTCCAATGGGTATTATACGAGTGCTTCCTGGGAATAGCAGCTTATTCTTTCACAGTTATTTGGAGTTCTACCTGTGATCTCGAAGCCTTGCGATATATTTTTTTTTTATTCTTATCGACGCTTCGCATTTTGCATCGTCCTGGGGACAGGATACGAGGGTTGATAGCCGACGGCAGCAGATTGAGGGATTTTGAACGCCAACTCCAAGAGTTCTTGCCTCCAGTCTTTTGATTAATCAACCTTTTCGTTTCAGCTACTGATACAGGTTTTTCCAGCTGACTTCTACGTTATACGTGGATTTGTATACTAATTAACCCTTCTCTTACAGGATCCTGCACGCGTGTGCTTTGGTGTGTGGGGTTGTCTAAGCCTAATTTGGTCTCCTTTGAGGCTGGAGGAGAGCCCCCGCGATTTGCACAAACCGCGATTTGCGCCAGTCCATGGTTCGTTTTCTGTTGAAAATATGCCCTATGTCATGCATACTGCCTACAGACTCGAAGGCGCAAAACAATGGGTCGGCACTGAGGCAGACCATGGACACTCCACTAGTTGGAACAAGGCAAAAGAGGGCTGTCTAATACTATTAATGGAAAGAGATAGCATCCCACCAGTCCTAAATTTCAGAAAATCTTCTAACATTGCCAAACCCACGAAGGAAGAATGGAAAGACACAGCACCAAGCAGGCCCTCCTGTCTGTGGATCAACCTCCTATACAGATAGATCAAGATTTGGGGAAAGTCTGGTGCGGGAGTATACGAAGAAGGAACAAAGAAATAAATCTTAATTATCCTAGGCAAATATGCCTCAGTGTTCCTGACCTGCGTCCAAGAAATCCTCTACAAAAGAAGTCGAGGATAGTTATCTGATCGGACAGCAAAGCAGCAATTATGGCGTTAGGATCAAATAAAATCGTATCCAAATTGTTGTCCAAGTGTCAGAATGTCATGAAAAATTTACCAAAAAAAAGCAAGTCAGCCTCATATGGGTCCAATCTAGCCCAGTCTGTAGAGAAAAAAAGTTGATTTAATTTATTACAGGTATATGAAGGTTTTAGGTGATAGGGGCGGGGGTTAGTACAAAATAAATACATAAAAAAGTACAGCCAGTTTTGCCTATTTTTTTATAAACAATCAAAGTCGGAAAATTCCGTTTTCGGGACGTAGAATTTTCCCATTACATTTTACAAAATGTTTAACAAAGTGGAATGGATTCTTGAAAGGTTGAACTTCAAGGTAAGTTGAAAAAATATATTATTTGTTAAAAAAATTCCGTCCGTTTAAAAGAGGGATAATTTTTTGCTTATAAACAATTGGAATTACTTTATTATTTTTAATGATAAAGGCTTATAATTAGGGTCACTGAAAAGCTGGTTAAAAACACGTAATTAAAAAAAATCATCTTCCACGACAAACCAAAAAAAAAACCTTTTATTATTCGTATCTCTGTTATTTATAAACTTAACAGTTGAATTTTTGACATATTTTCAATGAAAATCTATATTTTATGATTCAGTTAATAAGGTTACAATTGATTCGATATGTATTAAAAATTAAGGTACTCTTGCAATAGTGCTGTGGACAAGGTGGTAGGGATAGCAGCCCGAGCTCCGTTTTCACGCGGCGAGTTTCTGATATAGAAACTTGAAATTGGAGCACGCATCAAAACTGGCTAATTTTTATTCCCCTAGAAAATTTGGAAATGCCGGAAAAATCTACATGTGTAATATATCTTTTGATTTTGCTTAAATTTGATTGTGAACAACTTATTTTTAATAACCTACATATTTTAATAATTAATAAAAAGAACTTGTGGAAACAAGAATCACTCTAATTAAATATAAAAATGACTTGGCAGAACTCGAAGCTATCAATAAAAACATGATCACGAGTACCAGAACTCTAACTGAGGAGAAATAACTTCATTTAGAGGAATTAAATTTTTTTAAATAGTAAAATTTTATTCTCAAAAACATTAGTAAACACAATGACAATGATACTAAGAAAATCCAAGCATAACTAACAGAAAGATGACCTTTAAAAAAATTCACCGACAAAAAAAAGTAAAATCGGGATTCGGGACTTTAAGGTCTGATACACAAGCTGATGGAATACACGAGACAATACACTTTTCAATCCATACGATGCTCAGGAATTAATTCAACAGCTATCACCAATTCACGGGAATTCAATGAAAATGACGTGTTGATAATAATGCCAAACAAAACAAACGCAAACTTATGGAAATGTTTGTTTCAAAACACAAATAATAATAATAAAAATTATATTAAAGATCTTTATTTTACAAGAAAAAAAAATACAAACAGTATCTTACTAAACTATTTATACAAAATTGATTCTAGAAAAAAGACGATGAGAACAATCTGAATTTTGCGAAAAAATTGTACATGAAGAAAACTCTAACTTTCTTGAATGCTACATATAATAATGCGAAGCAACTAAGAAAAAGATGGATGTAGACTTGAAAGGATTACAAATAGATACGTGTGTAAAAAGCTATGGAATAAAAAAAGGAAAATAAATCTTGAAGAAGGCCAATACAAATTCAACAAAAAATTAGAAGGATCCAATTCTGTAAAAAGTAATATAAAACATGACAAAGAGATGAAAAAAGAAGAAGAACACTTTCTCAGACAAAACCACAAACTTCTCCAGCAAACACTTTTTTAGAACTGAGGAAATTGGAAAACAATCCATATTAACATTTATGCCCTTGAATATCCAATCATTGAGGAATAAAACAAATGGGGTACTACTACTACTACTTGATCATATTCAGAATCCTAAATTGGTCCTTCTTACAGAACACTGGCTCAAAGAGAACGATATTCCAGGATATCAGTATTTAGAAAAATATTGCAGAACGTTTCTCATGGTGGAACTATCATCTGCCTCATGAATCTTTGTTGGAAGAGTTGTGTTTTGGGCAAATAGACATTAATGAGTAACTGAATGTAGAAAAATACTTTGAAATGTGCCTAATATTCTGCAAAAAATCAATCTTTATGTAATTTGTATATACAGGACAAAAAAATATTTTTTAACAGACTTGAAGTTACCATCAAACTGCAGAATTATCTTTGCTGGAGATTTCAACATAGGTTTCCTAAAAACATATTCTTCTGAGACTCAAAAACTGAGTAATCTTTTAGAATCATATAATATTCAAATGCATGTGAATTCTCCAACACGGATAGCTCATTATTCTTCCACAATAATTGACTATTTTTGTAGTAATATAAATAAAGATCAAATTTCGTGTGAAGTTATTTCTTCAAATATGTCAGATCATGAAACCATTTATTCAAAAGTAATGTACGACACAAAAATTGCCGATGTGAAATATAGATATGGACGTTTGTACAGTAACAGTACAGTTTGTATATATATATATATATATATATATATATATATAATTGATAAAGCCTATTATAATTATATTTATATATATATATATATATATATATAATTATAATAGACTTTATCAGTCAACCCTGGAGCATTATTGGTGCAGTGTACCAAACTTTGAAATATTTTATAATGAGCTGATACAAATGTTCAACAAATCATTTCCTTTGCAAAGATTCAAAGTGAAAACTATTAAGCTGTGGTTAACCAACAAATAAAATGTGATGATTAAAGTCTGGTTGACTTTTCCACCACCGATCTAGACACCATAGTTATTGAGAGTAACTGATTTGATTTATTACTACTGAATATCCAAGGATTGAACCAAAACAAACTCGACAATATGGTCATTGACTATTTGAATGGAAATCAAATAACCTCAACTTTATATGTTTGACTGAAACTTGGAGTTATATTGATAGTGTCCAAAGTTTTATTTTTCCTGATTCCCAACTAAGTAACCATTTCTGTAGGACAGAGAACATACAAGGGGGAGTTAGCCTTTGTTCGAAATATGGGCTTAATATTGAAACGCTTTGTTTAGATATATATTGTGATGAACAAAATATTGAAATTGCTGATTTACTATGAAAAACTGTTTTAACAAAGGAAACCTTGGATATTTATAACACTGCTGAAGTAGAAATTCAATCCAATAGTTTCCATGACATTCTCGTTCATTATGTAGTCAGTAAACAAAACAAAACTGTAAAGAATCTTTAAATAATGATATCAGTACCTGAATGAAAGATTTCCTAGACACTGGTTTAGAAGAAGAGGATTCATTGAATGGCCTCCCCGATCTCCAGGGGAGGCCATTCAATGAATCCCCCTTAGATTACTTTTTGTGGGGCCATTTGAAAAGTAAAATATACGTCACTCAGCCAGGTTCTTTAGAAGAGTTACTTCAACGTATTATTACCGAATATCGTCAAATGACTCCTGAAAGGCTCCAAAACTTCTGACAACGTTTCGAGACTAACCTCAAGCTAAAAAAGTTATACAATTTACAGAAGAGTCATTCAAATCTCAAAAATCACTACAATTTTGCGATTGACTCTGCTATTACTTGATGGAAATCCATAGTAATTTTAAATCGCAACACAATTTTATTAAATTCACGTGTTTCGCTAGCACAGTAGCTTCTTCAGGTGAATGTAAAATATACTAATTATAAAATGGCCAACAGTTTTATTCCTATTACCTAAGATCATTATCGGTAATTACCTACGAGTTAAGTACTGACAATAATCTCCCAAAACCTAAAATATATCCTCAATTATAATAATTACAAAGGGATTTAATCTAGGAAAAAACAAATTCAAAAGTCGTGAATTATTCAAATCAAGTTGATATTTGAGTAATAAGTTCAAATTTTTCAAGCTATTAATTTCTAACGTTTCCAACTGATACAGTTAATACCTTTATTTTCTACGTGTAAGATTTCGCAATCATCATTGAAACAATGGTTTTCCTCTAAGAGGTGATTGAATATGTTGAATTTGTTTTATTTTTTACATAACTTATATGATGTTCATGGATCCTATCTTTAAATGTTCTACCAGTCTGTCCAATATATACCTTAGGGCAAGTTCCACACTTCAATCTATATACTCCCGATTTTTTGTCATTCGAAATTCTATAATTATTATTTTTAATGAATCTACCCATCGTATTATTTGTTCTATATGCAATTTTTTAATCATGTTTATTAACCCTTCAAAGGCGGAGTTTTCATTTTTTCAGTTTTTCAGTTTTTGAAATTGAAAACATGTTTAAATACTCGTAATTGAGAACTCTTTTAAATAACTTTTCTCCGAAATTTTCACCATTTTTGAGAAAACTACCGTTACCATACGGTAACGCTAGGCTTTGACATATACTATTTATTTCAAATATTAACTTTAACAAAAATATTATTATTCCAACCAGAATGCATCAAAATAATAAAAACAAAATTTACTTTGTATGAAAACTATAAAAGCATGGAATGCAAAGTCCCACGTTACATTTGTGACACATTGTTCGGACACTTGATGAGCAGCCTTCGCCAGCGCATCTTTTTCTCTTTTTCTCCAAGGTTTCAACAACTAAATGGCTCATTCCATCATATCTTATATCGTCTGAAACTCTGTTCAACGATACACTGGATCTTGAGGTTCTAGGTCGCCCACCAGGCTTAGAGATGGTTCCCTAACTTGTTAAGTAGCATGTTGCAATTTCCCTTCGAAATTCGAGTTGCATCAGCTTTCCACCAGATTTCCTGTGTATTTGCCAGGCATTTGTTACCGTGACGTCAACAAACCATGTGAAAATGGGCCACCACCATTTTTTGCTGCGAATACCTATCCGGTATCTCGATAAATTTTCGTCCATGAGATCTGAACCTCCCATATGCGCATTATATTCACTAATAAAAAATGGACGGGGTACCGTAATCATTTTTTTTTGGGCAGAACTATAACGTTTTACCTGAGATAGAGGTAAAATACCGTGACAAGTTGATGCAACAGTGACAACGTTGTTATCTACCCATTTAACAACCATAACTCCTGTTTCTCTTTGAATAGTTGATTCATATGTACCTCTTTCTTTTTTTGTGAGAGTTTTTTTGTCCGACATGGGACAATTTTTGGGAATACGATTTTCTCTAACAGTACCAGTGTCCTGATATCCTCTTTCCTTCAGGTGTTGAAGGAGAGTTAAACCAGTGAAGAGGTTATCGAAGTAAAGTTCATAAGGTCTGTCTTTTGTGCCTCTCAGCCTATCCAACATTGTCACAAATGGTGCTGCAGCTTTCCCAAATTCTTTTTCATATATTTCTGACCGTTGGCTATTTTTTCCTTGATACAGCTCACAATCAACTAAATACCCAGATGTTGTATTTAGTGCCCACATTTTATAGCCAAAACGAATAGGTTTGCCACGAATAAACTGCCTGCAGGGGTGTCTACCGTAGTACTTTATCATACTTTCATCATAACTCATATGCTTTTCTGGTTGATAGTGTTCCATATATTTAGATTTTAGTTTGTTTATGAAAGGTCATAGTTTCCACACTTTGTCTTCCAAGTTTGGTTTAGAACTATCAGCACAATGCAAAACACGCATAATCTGGACGAAACGGTCCCGTCTCATGGCCCCACTCACCAACGTGTTGTTCATGTCGTCTTGCGATTCCCAATATGATTTTTTTCCTGGCAAGACTACATAGCCACTAACTATGAGTATTGCTATGAAGCATTTCATTTCACCTTTGGAAATGTTAGGGTCGGGTGAATTTTTAAATAAAGCATAGCGAGAAGATTCCTCGATTAGAAAAGTTATTATTTCGAGGTCAAAAAATAACTCAAATAATTGAACGGGTGAAAGATCCATATATTGTTTGAAATCGGGTTCGGGAAAATCTCTTGTCTATGCTTGAAGATCGCCGCTAATCCAGCTATACTTGTTCTTAGAACTTGGGTGGTGGGATGAAGTTGAAGCTAATTCACTGGAAGTAGGAAGATCTGGCTCTGCAGTCATGTTTTCTTTGTTGACAAATCTAACTTCAGCTTGTGCTCGCAATTGTTGCCCCGAAAGGTTGTCAATTGTACCCCCGGAATCCTCATCTCCGGAGTCTTCATCTGTCAAAACAGTAGCCTAGGGTGGCTCAACGTAAATTGCGTCAATGTCCTCGGAATAGGCCTTTTCCAAGGCCTCTTGCAATGAGAATCCGCGACTGAAAAAAAAAATGCTGTGAGGCACTGTAGTTAAGACTTGATAATGTATCATACTAGCGTTACCATATGGTAACACCAACCAAACATACCTCACCACAAAAAAAATCCTAAAATGTATAACAAAAAAAGTACCACATACAAAAACTTACATATTACTGAAGTGAAATACGCAATTAACCACCGAAAATTTTTTTATTAAACAAACAATAAATACTCACTCAAAACGTTTGTGTTCCATTTTTCGAAGCATTACGATTTTGTCCAATTAAATTTACAACTCACAACACTTGCTCACTAACAAGGTCAACACTGAACTAAGATATGCTTCACGGCACTTATGACAAATACATACTCAGGACCATCTAGCGGAACCTACAATATAGGTGGTTAAAATGAAACCTATGTTTCCTGTTACCATACGGTAACGCCAGTACTTGATGGGTTAAGAAATGAAGCTATTTTCTCCGTAGTCTGTCCACAATATGGGAGTGTTCTATAATTTTGATTAGAGTTTTTGGTGGTAGGAAAAATTTCATACATAGCTTTTGAATGGAGTTTTTTGGAGAGAATACTATCTATCAGGTCAACTTTATATCCATTGTTCACTGCAATTTGTTTTATGATATTAAGTTCTTTTTTGAAATTCTCATCTGAAAGGGGAACATTTACTAATCTATGAATCATACTATTATAAGCTGCAACTTAGGGATGGTTAGAACTGACATGAATAGTAATATCCGTGTGGGAGGGTTTGTGGTAAATTGAAAATTCATGTTTTTTGTTTAGTTTGGTTATTGTCCAAGAAATTTAATTTTCGGATTCTATTACGTTAGTGAATTTTATGTTTTTGTGAATTTTGTTGATATATTTATGAAATATATCCAATTGTTGTTGGACCAAAAAACCAAAATATCCAATATCGATACCAATACAAGAAATGTTTCATAAGTGGATGTTCATGAATCGATTTCTCTAGGTTATCCATAAAAGTTTCGGCAAGTAAAGGACTTAAAGGGTTTCCCATAATTAACCCTTTTGAAATAGAATAAATATTGTTGTCGAATTGAAAATAATTTTGTTTCAAACAAATTGATGAAAGGTCTATTATTTCTTGTTTGATGACTGGATTTACATGGTTCTTGTCTAATAACTCTACGACTAGAATGATTCTGTACATCGAAAGAAATTAATTTTGCATTTTCAGGAAGAGTTACATTTTTTATTTTATTAATCAAATCGTATGAATTTTGTATACTAAATTTTGGTTGAAATTTGCATGATTCTTGATAATAGTAAACAATTTCTGTGATAATTTTACTGTTGGAGCAGTAATGAATGAGACTACTGGCCCAATGGGGTAATTTTGTTTGTATAACTTGATAAGAAAGTACAGTTTAGGTGTTTGTGGGTTCATTATTGTTAATCAAAATTTCTCCCCTTCAGTAAAAAGTAATTTTGAATGCTTTAAAAAATCCTTAACTTGTGATTGGTAGGAGTGAGATGGATCACGTTTTAGAATTCCAAAATCTCCTGAGTTAAAAAAATCTAAAGTTTTTTTAATATAATCACTTCTATTGATAGCAATAACCGTGTTTCCTTTGTCTGCTCTGGTAAATGTTACATCGTTTAATCTAGTTTTCCTTTTTTTTCATGGAACCCCCTTTATGTTTCAAAAATTCCAATTTTATAATGTATGAAGTTTGATATTTATTATTAATGTTGTTTAAAGTCCCCCTTGATGCAATTTCTGTTTCAATGCCAAGTAGTTCAAAATTATTAGTATTATAATTTTTTATATTATATTTGAATCCCTTACTTATCAAAGTTTTTTCCATGTCAGTGATATCCTGATAAATTAACAACTACCAAAAACAAATTATCGGGAAATTTTATATGGATTTTTGTTGGTTCTTCATATAAAAGGAAATTTAATTTTTGTTATTGAATGAGGTAGTTTCTATGAATAATCTTGTTAACCCGTTCTCTTACATTAGTATCTAAACAGTCAAATTGTAAACAATGTAACCTATACAGTGCTCGTCTAAAGTCTGTTCCCCCCCTACTAATTTTTGAAGCACCTGGTATATCGCAACGAAATTTAGAGTGCTTAAATAGGAGATAAATACCTACTTTTTCATGGAAAAATCACAACTAAAAGTTTCAAAATGGCGGCTGAGCGCCATCTTCAATATTTTTTTTAAATAGAACACCCCGTATATTATTTTATTTTCGAAATCTGCTCATAATTCTCAACAGTTTTCTCTAATACACTTTACTCCTAAATTCAATTGTTTTCGAAATATTAACGTTTGAAAAGTGACATTTTGGTCATTTCAAACCCAACCAAAAACACTAATGTTTGCTTTCAATCAAGTTTGCATTGGAAAAAATCGTTGTCGCGGTAACATTTTGTTTACTGTCAAACTGAACTGCTAACTGTCAAATAGTCTGTTGAGCGCCTAAATCCTTTTATGAAAAGTGTGATTATGGCTCGTAGTTTAGACGATAAATTTGAAGCAGTTTTGATAATTGGAGAAGCTGGAAGAAATTATCATCTAGCAGTCCGTATGTTTAATGATATATTTCCCGAGAAACCTATTTTGAGGTCATATTTGCACAAACTTTTAAATAAGCTCCAAGCAACTGGTACGCTGAAAGATGCTCCAAGATCAGGAAGACCGCCTCTTTCAGAAGAAAAAAAGGTAGAAATTGTTGCTGAAATGGTAATCAATCCGACTCAGTCGACGTCTGCCGTTGCTGAATCCTGTGGAGTAAGTTCAAAAAGTGTCCAAAGATTCTTAAAAAAAGAAAAGTTTCATCCCTATAAAATGAAAATCCTGCATGCTCTCACGGAGGATGATCCAGACCGGAGGGTTGAATTTTGTGAGTCGTTAACAAGAACAATTGAAGGAGAACGGGGCTTCCTAAAATGTGTATGTTTCGCAGACGAATGCACGTTTTTTCTTAATGGAAAAGTCAACAAACAGAATGTACGATACTGGAGCGATACTAATCCGTATATTTTTAGAGAGGGACATACCCAGTTTCCTAAAAAGGTGAGTTTGGGCGGGGATTTTGGGCAATCGCGTTGTTGGACCGATTTTCATCAGAGGCAATCTTACAGGAGTTCTTTACAGAAATTTTTTAGAAACTGAAATTGAACCTCGATTAAGACAAATTGTATTAAACAATCAGGAAGAGTTTGAAAATCGTGAAATCATATTTCAGCAGGAAGGGGCACCTCCCCATTTCGATCGCATGGCTAGAGAGTTCCTCGATACAAACTTTCCTGGGCGATGGATGGGTCGCAGGGGAAGTACAGAATGGCCACCAAGATCTCCAAATCTTACACCTCTAGATTTTTTCCTTTGGGGGGTATCTGAAGTCAAAAATCTACGCCACTGAATGCCAAACAATAGAAGAGTTGCTACGCAGAATAATAGATACATGTGAAGAAATAGATGAACAGACTTTCATCAACGTGAGAGAAGCTACTTATAATAGGGCACTTTATTGTCAAGATTTAGGAGGGGGGGCCACATTGAACACTTGATGAAATAATTGTTGGGGTTAAATAAAAGTGTTATTCAAAAATAAATTATAATTTTTTAGCTAACTAATTTGTTTTGATTGTGAATTTACAGAAAACATTCGTAGGCTTTCGAGATTTTCCGGTAAGCGGCACTGTTTATCCTTAATAAACTCTCTTTAGGCCTCTTATTAGTCGAATTCATTAAGAGATTTAACTGCAAATTAATAACAACGTTTAGTTAGCAAAATGTTTTACTGAAAGTGACCAAAATCCATACTTCTTTTCAAACCAGAATGTCACTTTTCAAACGTCGATATTTCGAAAACAATTGAATTTAGGAGTAAAGTGTATTAGAGAAAACTGTTGAGAATTATGAGCATACCATCATAAATAATAAAAAAAATCGATCTGACTATAGTAAAAATAGTAGAAACATATTGAACAGCATGTTAATATATCACATAACTGAAAAAGAGGTTGCCTCTATCATACAGAATATGCAAAACATACACTCTCATGGATCAAATGGAATTTCGAGCAATTTCTTAAAAAAATTGCTCCATATATGATCAAACATTTGACATATATAATAAACACATCTCTGAATCAGAGTATTTTTCCATCTAGATTGAAAAATTCTACTGTCTCCCCAGTATTAAAAAAAGGCAACACTGAAAGTATGGATAACTAGCGTCCAATAACAATACCTCCTGTAATTTCAAAAATATTTGAATATGCAATGTTAGCACAGCTTCTCGAATTCCTTGATCGAAATAAAATTTTACATGAACATCAACATGGTTTTCATACAGGACGCCGTACTCTTACAGCAGTACTGAGCTTATATGAAAAAATGCTTAATGCTATTGAAGCAGGTCTTTTGTGACCTCAGTCGAGCCTTCACAGCCTTCACTGTGTTAATCATACACAATTGTTAGACAAATTATATCGGATTGGCATCAGGAGAAAACCACATCAATGGTTTCAGTCATATGGGAGATCGAAACCAAAATGTTAAAATAAACCACGTTGATAAAAATACCAAATCTTCATATTTTTCAAATACTCTGCACAACAATATTGGGGTTTTTCAAGAATCTATCTTGGGCCCAATATTGTTTTTATTGTATATCAACGAACTACCATCTACTATTTCAGAGGCATTTACATGTATGTATGCAGACGACGCCACATTATTATTTACTGGTAAAAACGAGGCGGAAATTCAAGATAAAATAAACCTCACCTTATGTGATAACTCTTTGTTCTTGAATCTTACAAAAACTACTAACCTGATTTTTCACACCTCTCAAAATCATAACTGTTGATATCAATGATAACATAGTTGGGACTCACAAAAGCACTACGTTTTTAGGTATAAACATAAACAATAATTTGTCTTTCAGTACTCACTGCATAAGCTAAGCAAATGTTTTAACTCAAAATGTTACCAAATCAGGGTTCTCAAAAATGTGCTAGACAATTTAGGTATGAAACAATATTACTCTGGTCAGTTCCAGTCAAGAATATCATATGGAATACTGCTATGAGGGAACTCAACAGGAGCATATTTATTTCCCAAAAACGGATAATTAGAGCGATTGCAGGAGTATCATCTACATTCTCTTGTCGTGGCCTCTTCAAGAGACTTGAAATTTGGCCACTAGCTGGACTGTTCTTTCTGGAACTCTTAGTTTATGTTCACAGAAATAGAAATTCTTTTTTACAAGAAATCAATCCCTTCACGAACACAAAACGAGAATAAGGAACGATTTCCGTATCACTAATACTGAAAATTCTGGGACTGAGATTATATAACATTCTTCCCGATGCCTTGAAAAATATCAACACAGTTCATTGTTTTGAAAAAAAGTCATATAAGTTACTTTTAGATACAAGTCAATACACAAAACCGGAGTTTTACGAATATTTCAAACGACTTTGTGAAGTGATTTTAGATTTTCCTCTCTTCTTAGATTTTGTATTATTATGTAATGAGTTTAGGGACCTGATAAGTGTACTTTACATAAATTTAATTAGTTTTACCCTTTGACTTGTCCAATAGCTATGTTCCTGAGCTCATTTCTCATGAATTAAATGTTCTATATATCTATCTATCATTAGGAATCAGGGTAGCAGCAACTTCATTACATAAGAAAGTATAGGACTAACACTGAATTCTACAAATACTTTAATCGATATAGGAAAATATATAGGAGAGTTATTGATGCTGCGAAAAAATTGTATTACCATAAACGTATCATAGAGGCCGATAATAAAATAAAAGAAGTATGTACCGCAGCCGCCTTTATTCCGTAGTCTGTCCACAATATGGGAGTGTTCTATAATTTTGAAAAGAGTTTTTGGTGGTAGGAAAACTTTCACACATAGCTTTTGAATGGAGTTTTTTGGAGAGAATACTATCTATCAGGTCAACTTTATATCCATTGTTCACTGCAATTTGTTTTATGATAAATTCTTTTTTGAAATTCTCAACTGAAAGGGTAACATTTACTAATCTATGAATCATACTATTATAAGCTGCAACTTAAGGATGGTTAGAACTGACATGAATAGTAATATCCGTGTGGGAAGGTTTGCGGTAAATTGAAAATTCATGTTTTTTGTTTAGTTTGGTTATTGTCCAAGAAATTGATTGAATTTTCTGATCCTATTTCGATAGTGAATTTTATGTTTTTGTGAATGTTGTTGATATATTTATGAAATGTATCCAATTGTCTGTTGTACCAATGAAACATACCAAAATATCATCCACATATCGATACCAATACAAGAAATGTTTCAGAAGTGGATATTCATGAATCGATTTCTCTAGGTTATCCATAAAAATTTCGGCAAGTAAAGGACTTGAAGGGTTTCCCATAATTAACCCTTTTGAAGTAGAATAAATATTGTTGTCGAATTGAAAATAATGTTGTTTCAAACAAATTGATGAAAGGTCTATTATTTCTTGTTTGATGACTAGATTTACATGGTTCTTGTCTAATAACTCTATGACTAGAATGATTCTGTACATCGAAAGAAATTAATTTTGCATTTTCAGGAAGAGTAACATTTTTTATTTTATTAATCAAATCATATGAATTTTGTAAATTGAATTTTGGTTGAAATTTGCAATGATTCTTGATAATAGTAATCAATTTCTGTGATAATTTTACTGTTGGAGCAGTAACGAATGAGACTACTGGCCTAATGGGGTAATTTTGTTTGTATAGATAAGAGAGTACAGTTTAGGTGTTTGTGGGTTCATTATTATTAATCAAAATTTTTCCCCTTCAGTAAAAAGTAATTTTGAATTCTTTAAAAAATCCTTAACTTGTGATTGGTAGGAGTGAGATGGATCACGTTATATAATTCCAAAACCTCCTGAGTTCAAAAAATCTGAAGTTTTTTGGATATAATCCCTTCTATTGATAGCAATAACCGTGTTTCCTTTGTCTGCTCTGGTAACTGTTACATCGTTTAATCTAGTTTTACTTTTTATTGATTTTATTATTTGCATATCATTCATGGAACCCCCTTTATGTTTCAACAATTCCAGAACATAGTTTGTAAGACTATCAACCGACTCAAAAACTGTAAAAATAGAAATGGGAGTCCCTTAAGGTTCCATTTTAGGACCAATTTTATTTCTTCTTTTTATCAATGATATCAATCAGAGCCAAAATTACACTTTTTGCGGATGATACGACGCTATTTGTAGAGTTACACCATAGAATATCAAATAAAATGCAGAAAGTGAAAGTTTGGTGTGATTCAAACCTACACTCCTTAAATTTTAAGAAAACAAATGTTTCTTCCAAGTGCAATATACCAGTCATATGACTAAATAATAGTGACATTGATACAAAACTGACAACATTTTTGGGGCTGCAGATTGACAATAAACTAAAATTTGAGGAACATATATTCCATATGATTAAGAAACTGGCAACTGGGTGTTATGTCATCAGGACAGTTTCGAAAGAATTAGGTACAAGTTTTGCAAGAACAGTCTATTTTGCTTTCATTTATGCACACATAAGGTAAGGGATTCGTTTCTGAGGAGTTTGCACCAAACAAATGTTGAAAAGTGTATTTGTTCTCCAAAAAAGGGCCATTCGGTATATGTGCAAGATGAAAATGAGAGATTTTTGCAGACCCCTTTTTATTAGGCATCGCATTCTCACGGGACTTCCCTTTTTGAACTTGAAACACTTAGTTTTGTTCATAAAAATATCTCGTTTTTGGATACTACAGCACGTTCAAACTATAACACTCGGCAGACTAACACAATAAGATTTTCCATACCAACTACTAACCTTGTAAAAGATTCATTGAATGGAATCAAGATGTATAACAAACTCCCTACAAACCTTGAAAACGTTCCTTCATGAAAATATTAAAAGATCTTTTGAATAATAAATCCTATTACAATGACATTTTAACCTATTAATATTTTGTATATTGTTTTCTTAATTTTAAAGATTTTTTAGTCAATTATTTTAAACTCTTGGTACACCTAAAATTGCTAAGACTATTACAAACAAAAAAGTTTCTATAATAATTTTTTTTTATCATTTTAATGTGTTACTTCTCTATTTTTCATGTTATTTTATATATTTATAGGAGATTGTTAGTCTGATTCCTGATATTTTCAATGAGATTTTATTTCTTCGGACAATAAACGCTATCTCTCTCTAATAAAGCAGCCATTGTGCATATACCAAACACTCACTAGTTATATATAAGTGAATTTATATAGTAATATTAAAGAAATAAACATACCTTAGTTTCTGTTCAATATTAAGTTAAGAAAGTAAATGTAGTCTAAAAGATAAAATAAGTTTTTATTTCCAATTGTAAAATATTTTATCCTCTATGAACAATAAGGTGGAGATAGTACTCTGTATTATATCTATCTGAAGTAGCTATTGTATAGCGAAACACGTGTCGTGATTTTGTAAACCCATTCTAGTGAAAATAATTTAGTAAAGTGAGTGTGTTTTGTTATCCCGAACAAAATCGACATTCACGAACGCAGTCAAAATGAAAAATACTGGTGCTAATTGCTCTAACACACAAATTCAGTTGAAATATTAATATAAACCCATGTTCAAACACTTCTGGGATTCCCAAAAGGATTGATCTGTTTCATTTCAATATTTTTATTTTAATCCTGTGTAACCTATGTAGTCAACTATCTATCATGTTACCTAATTTTTTAACTTGCTACGTCCTTCCAACCTAACCTAACAATTTGATCTCACTAATTTTATATCTGAGACCAGATTTACTTACTCAATTTTTAACAATCTGTTTGTCTATCTTAAGAGATGGAATCTCACCCGTGACCGTATGTATATAATTTATTTACATCATTTTGTTTTTAACATTCTCTACATGGCAAGCAGCCGAGAGCGCTCAGCCTAGCGCAGCTCTGGAAATACAACTTTATACACCCTAAATGTATTTTCTCCAAGCTTCCTCGTTCAGTCTCCTTACATGCCTTTGAAACCTCAAGTTCTCAACTTAAAAAGTTGTAGATCTTATGGTTCTGCGATGCTTTCCCATTTTTATTTCACAAGCACGTTATTTCTATAACCAACACGAAATAACAAAAAAATAGGGAAATCTATTTTAGGAATGTACACTGAAGAACTTTTGAAAAATCCCTTTAGATTCATTGAACTTGATGCTTTCATAAATAAAATCACATCCACGTGCCATAATCGCAGTCAGTTACTATTCATGTGTTGATCTTATCTATCCTTCTGAGGCCGAGTGAACAAGGGGGTAGGCAACATTTAGAAGCGTTGAAATCACGTTATTTGGGGTACAATAGGCACAAGAACACTTTTTGTCCTGTGAGTTCATATTGGTTCCTTAACGTATGTCCATTTTAATGGACAACTGGTAATAATCGTTGAAAAATGGCAGCTTTATTAATAAAAAAATATGCAAGTCATTAAAAATATGTGGTTTACAACAAAATTAAAAGATACTTTACAGTATTTTAGCACTCACGTTGCAAATAAAATATGGTTAATAAAACACGTGGATTTTTTCGGCATTTCCCAATTTCCCAATTAGATTATACATTGTCTAGAAGCCGAGATCATGTTAAATTTTGATGAGCGCTCCAATTTTGGAGTTTCTGTATCAGAAACTCGCCTAGTAAAAACAGAGCTCAGGCTGTTCTTCCCACCACCTGACCACGGCGCTCTTGCGAGAGCACCTTCACTTTAAAGGGTTAGGACTTCATACATATTGAATCAATTGTACACTTATCAATTGAATCATAAAATGAAGGTCTTCATTGAAAATATGTAAAAAATTCAACTGTAATGTTTATAAATAACAGGATACATTTAAAAAAAAGAGTTTAATATGTTTTTTAACCAGTTTTTCAGTGAGCCTAATTACAAGCGTTCATCATAAAAAATAATAAAGTTATTCCATCTGTTCATAAGCAAAAAAACACCTCTCTTTCAAACGGACTTTTTAACAATAATTGTTTCAACAAATAACATATTTTTTCAACTTGCGTTGAAGTTCAACCTTTCAATAATCCATTCCACTTCGTTAAACATCTCTAGATCCATTATCTTGCCTATGACAATTGTTTAAATAAACAGTATTTCGGATAAACATATGTAATTATTCATAAACTACCAAACCGATCTAGCTGAAATTTGGCACACTTATAAAGACCCATAATGCCCTCCTAACCAAGATAAGGTTAGGTTATACATCACTTATATTTGCAAAAGTTACAAACCTTTCTAAAATAGTACAAAAAAGAGGTTTTTTTGCCATTATCTCGAGAATTTATTTATAGATTTTAACGTATAAAAAATGAAATTGAAGGTTTTTTCAATACAAATTTTCTCTAAAACGTAATCGTAAAATTCTACGGCCCAAAAACTGAATTTTCCAACTTTGATCGTTGTTTTTAAAAAAATAGGGCACAACTGGCTGTACGTTTTTATGTATAAATCATGTACTAATCCCCTCTAACACCTAAAACCATCCTTCAAATACCTGCAATATTTTTTGGGTGAAATCGATCAATTTTTTACCCACAGACTAGGCAGGTGTTTCTGGGAATGAAGATGCAGACAGACTAGCCAAGACAGGATCGGGATAGACTCATATCGGACCAGAACCATTGTTGGGAATACCCAGAAGCATAGCCGTCTTCAACATGGAGGAACTGCTACAAATGCAGTTCATTAAAACATGGCAAGAGGTGACATGCATTAGACAATTCATATAAATGTGCCTTCGAAGAAACTGATGAAAGAGATCCTGTCACTCAACAGACGGGATATCAACACTGTGACTAGGCTACTAATGGGACACAATCATATGGAACTCATCGGGATCACAGATGATCACCTGTGCCTGGAAGATGATGAGTCATCATAGCACATCCTCCCTGACTGCCTTGCACTGGTGCACCAGAGGAAGAGCAACTTTGGAAACATAATTCTGCTCCCAGAGAATGTCAATTGCTGAATTTAGTTAGAAAAATCGGAAATCCCAGCCAACTTCAGCTACCATTAGGTTCGTTTGGATAAAGTATACTCTATGTATTGACACTAAACTTGTTCTAGTTTCAAGTTGAAACATATAAGGAAACAGCACATTAAAAAATTAACGATTTCAAAGGTAAAAATTCAAGGGGTGGAATGTAATCCTAGTGCAAAATTTCATTCTCCTATTACCCATTATCTTTGAATAAACGGTAATTTCAAGGTATTTGATTTGATACATGATGACCATTTTCTCATGACATTTCAAAAGACTGATAATTGAAATATCATATGTTCATTATTCTTTCAGATATTTTCATGTGAAAATATGGAAGAGAATCAATTTCAGATTATTACCAACGGAAAGGTTCAATTTAGTTTTATTGTATAGCGGAAAATTTTAATTTTGCAACTCAATTAATGAAAATACAATGCAAATACAGATTTTTCATTATGAATTTTTTAATAATTCTCAACTTATTCCGCCATTCATGTTTTTTTTTATGGAACAGCTTTTTTAGAGCACCACAGATGGTGGAAATTGACGTTACATTCTCCAACCTTTCGAGCATAAACTGCGGTGTTTCCCAAGGATTTGTTCTGGGACCAAATTAAAATTTAATGAATACATCGTATATCAATGTTAGAAACTTGCTCAGGACTTTTTGTGTGAGAATTATTTCTAATAAACTTGACACAGCTAAGTTACTTATTCTGCGTTATCAGAATCTCATTTACAACTCTTTGTACTATAGAAAAGATCTCTAAAATATTTATGTAAGGTTACCTATAGTGAATTTTTTTTATTCAACAAATAATTTCAAATATGATAAGCATATTTATTCTAGAGGTGGTAAGCCTGATCAAAAAAAGATATGTTACCACTTGACCTCAACATAAAACTCACAATACCAGATAAACAATAAAGCGTATTATAGCTTGCAAGAATATCATGACTGCACATTTCAGACATCATTATTGTATTGGGATTTTACATATTTATAGTGTCTAGCAATAACTTTCAGTCTTCTTCCTTCATATTAATTTTTTTATTCCTTTTTTACTCTTGCCTAATACACTTGCAAATACAACTATAGGATTTGTGATGTATTTACACGATATTTGTCTTTTTTTGTCTATGAATACATCTACCATTCAAAATAATTGACGGGCCTTTTGCAGAAGATTCAGAAAACTTCTACCTGACACTAATAGTTTCCCAAAAGAGTTGAAAGTTGGTAAAGTAGTACCAATATACAAAAAATGTAAGCACCTATTAATGGAAAATTATAGGCCTATCACTGTTCCTTCCTGCTTTTCTAAAATATTTGAATACGCTTTCCTTGACAGGCTGATGAACTTTACAGACAAAAATAATCTGCTCTCCGAAAATCAACATGGATTCCGCGCAAATAAATTAACTAATAGTGCCACTGTGTCGTTTCATAAAAAAGTCATTAGTTTTTTAGAGGCGGGAGAAAGCCCCGTTGGGATATTATGTGATTTCAGAAGGACTTTTGATTGTATTCAACATGACATTCTCTTTTCTAAATTATATTCATATGGCATCAGAGGTGTTGCACTGGACTGGATAATCTCGTTCGTGAGAAATCATCAACAATATGTTAGTATCAACACACCTGACAAAAATACTAAAAGTGTGAACTCAAGTTGTCTAAACATAAATCAAGGAGTCCCACAGGGTTCTGTGCTGGGACCCATATTGTTTCTCTTTTATATAAACGAGATTGATACTGTGGCTTCCAATGCCTCCTTTGTCATATACTCTGATGACACATCAATACTAATATCAAACAAAGAAGATCATGCTCTCACAGAAAATTGTGTACAACTACTGAATAAAATAGATTCATGGTGTAGTTCAAACTCCCTCTATTTTAATACACAAAAAACTCATATTATAAGATACCATAACGTGCAGAAAAAGATTCCTGATCTGAACGTTACAATTAACAATAACAATTTAAGTGCCATAGCTAAAACTACTTTTCTGGGCATCACATTCGATGAATGTCTGAGCTGGAAATTCCACTGCAATAGCCTGGTTGGAAAGTTAAACTCTCTTGGTTACATGTTTCGACAACTCAGAGAAGTACTTACTGATAAACAGCTTATGATGTTATATCATGCTCAAGTCGCATCTAGAATACGTTATGGTATTCTCTTATGGGGTGGATCGACATTATCACAGGACGTTTTTGTTGCCCAAAAAAAGATTCTGAGAATCATAGCAAATGTACCAAGCACCCATTCGTGCAGAGGTATCTTTCCCCAATATGGACTTTTCACTGTCACAAGCCTTTACATCTATGAATTGTGTCTATTTGTGTTCATCAACAAAAATGACTTTATTCTGAATGACATTCATGGTATTCAAACTAGACGAACCAAATAATTTTATATTCCCTTCTATAAATATAAAGTTAGTTCTAACTCCCCGTCATATTTGGGTCTCAACATTTTTAATAGCCTCCCCTATGAGCTTAAGAAGGCCTCAAGCTTAACACATTTCAAGTCTAGTCTGAGAAATTTCTTAATTGAAAAATGCCCATATACACTAGCTGAATACCTAGCATCTGGTATCACGATCTAGGTTATGTACTGAGTATATTCTAATTTATTTTATAAATAGATAAGATTTGTATATACTTGTAATGTATATTTGTATCCTGTGTATTTGTAAATACTGACTATTCCTATACATAGTAAACATGTCGACTGGAAAATAAAGATATTATTATTATTATAATCCATATCATTTTAGTGAAAATAAAAAAGACACTTTGGAAATTCAGGATAAGCTCAAGTTTTTTAAAGAATTGTCGACAACCATTTTTTATCTTTTGTAATAGTATTTAGTCACCTGAGACAGGGGACGATAAATAATTTGATTCCTGCTTACTATCAGATGCATTTTTAGGAGTCGCAACAGTCCACCGCCAAAATTGTGTCATCATGATAGAAAACTACTCAGTTTGTGCTCATATGGAGAAACAAGTCATTAATAAGGATTACAAAAATAATTGGACTCTGAGCAACTCACAGTTTGTACCACTTAATCCTAAATAATGCTATAATATTAAATATATTACCTTTATCAGCAACAATTCGGTAAAAGTCTAATGATTTCTCACAACTGGAAGCTATTGAGATTCCTGACCAATATCTATATGCTAAAGCCATTTGAGCCCACGAATTGCCAGCAATAGATCCCAAAGTATAATGAATCAGTGCCTTTGCTTGACTGACATTGAAAGTTAATCCTGAACCATATAGAAACCCTACAACATCAAATCATAAAGATATGCATCAGGTCATTAAAAGAAAATATTGTCCAAAGCAATCAAAGAAAAAATAAAAAAGTTATACAAAATATAAAATATTCTGATGACTATTTCAACTATCTGTTTTTATATAGTATCTAAATTTTGAATGCTTAGGAGATATATTTAAAAAATAACAACAAATGCAATCCAACAGAATGGTTGGTCTACTGCATATATGAAGTGAGAGACAGGCATACTCAATTATTTCATGATTTTATATTTGTTTTAATAGTTTAACCATAATATCGACCAATCGTCACAAAACACATTGTAACTATTTCAATTATACAGTGTGTCAAATTAAAAAGTTACCATTGGGAATATCTCGGAAATGACAGATCAAGAAATGCCCAAAAACGTTTCGAGGCAAGGTCGGGGGAACCAAAATAGCATGCGAGCAAACTTCGATACTCTCACCCCCTCTGCCCCATCACCCATTTCAAAAGTTTAAATGACAACCCCCATATACACATCATTGGAAAGCTCTTTGAAAATTATTTTCAGTGGTAACAATTTTGGCTGTATGAGGGTGTTATTGTCAAAAATACTCAAAATAGTTAGACGAATTAATTCTAAAACAATTATCCTCTTGTGAATCCTTTCTTCTGCTGAGGAAAGAAACCAGTGTCGTGAACCCAAAAAACTGCAAAAACCAAAGGAATGACAATAAATGGAAAAACTCACAAAACTGGAACAATTTTACATTTATTGATCGACAGAGGAACAGAAAAATGCAATAACTTCATATTATCAGATAGGTATACTGTTTATTACTGTTTTTTTTTTCATTTCTGCTCATTTGAAACCGTGCGGTGAAGAGTTATTATTCTTCAAGTGCCATCTCCGAATCGGAGGTTGGCAATCATCATTGCTATTTTTACTTTCGATGCGGCTGCTTTTAAAATGTTGGTTGGAACTGCATCCGAACCACTCTCTCAGGTTTCGCAACCATGAGATTCTTCATCTGCCTATGCTGTGTTTTCCTTGGATTTTGCCCTGTATTATCAATTGTAAAAGTTCGTATATCTTCCCTCTCATAATATGGCCCAGATATTCCAGCTTACGTCTTTTGACTGTGTTAACAATCTCTCTTTCCTTGCCTATGCGTCTTAGAACCTCTGCATTTATTACTCTATCTGTCCATGATATTCTGAGGATCCTTCTATACACCCACATTTCAAACACTGGGATATATCGATGTTTTCCTGAATAATCTGCATAATTTATTGAATAAGTTTGCAAATCATGTAGGAAAAGTTGTTCTCCTAGGAGACTTCAATATTTAATTCTTGCTGCATCTAGGAACTTAATCGATCTCCTCTGCATCCTTGAGTCATACGATCTAACTCCTCAGAGAAATAATAATACACTTTCTGAGTTCATGACTGAAACTTACCAAAACTTGATTCATGAAATATTTCCTAAGAAAATCTAAAACACCTCAAAGCCTCCAGTCCCCTGGTTCAATGAGTCCTTACGCACCATGCAAGAAACAAGCTCTTTAGTGAAAACCATTGCAGACTCCAGCCACGACCCTATTGACAATCTAGCCTTCAAAATCCTTAGAAATTAATATAGTGCACACTTAAAAAGTGCAAAAAAGCTGCATACGATGAATTTCTTCTTGCATCCGAAAATATATCCAAAGATACCTGGAAAATTATCAACTTCGAGGGCAACCGCAAACCCAGATCTGTGACAAAATCACCGAGCATGAGTTTAACAAATACTTTACCAGCGTCGCTGAAACAATCATAGCTTCCTTACCGGATGCTAGCGAGGGAAACCTTCTGAATTTTAAAAACTTTCCTGTGCCTTGTAATTCATTTTTTTTACCTCCTGTCAGTACATCTGAAGTACAGGAAGCGTTTAACATCATGAAGAACTCCAAGAGCTTTGATGCTCATGACCTTAACAGTGCAATACTCAAATCCACTTCGGATATTATTCTGGAACCATTCATTTCTTTGATCAACTTAATTTTCACTACAGGCATCTTCCCGGGAATCTTCAAACTTTCAAAAGTAATCCCAATTTTCAAAAATGGAGACAAATCCACTCCCGAAAACTATTGGCCTATTTCATTAATCACAAGTTTTTCCAAAATCATCAGAAATAATTCTCAAAAACCGGCTCTGCTCATATTTTGAAAACAACAACTGTCTGAACGATTCCCAATTTGGTTTTCGAAAAAAACGCTCCACAATTAAAGCACTGCTTAAGGCTATGGGGGACATAGTCGAAGGCCTTGAACAAGGCAAACACACAACTTTGACGCTCTGTGACCTTACTAGGGCCTTCGACTGCGTTTCACACAACATCCGAATAGAAAAACTTGAATATTATGGAATTAGGGGCTTACCCCTTTCTCTCCTACAATCATACCTTGATGATAGATCTCAATGTGTAACAATCAACAACTGAAACTCAGATTTCTTACCTATAAGACAAGTTGTGCCTCAGGGCTCTATACTGGGGCCGTTACTTTTTATTATCTATGTAAACGACCTTCATCCAAATAAATGTATATTATTTGCTGAGGACACTTCACTATTCAGTTCAGATGCTAACTATGACACTCTAACTAATTTGTCCTGTGCCACAGAAAAAGCAACTGAAAATTGGTTCTCAAATAAACTCAAACTCAACGAAAATAAATCGCAGAGAATAACCTTTACTTCGAATCCTAAACAACAAGAGAACCATACTGTGACATTATTAGGAATTATTCTAGATGATAAACTATCATGGCAGCATCACATCGACCTCCTTAACCAGTATCTCCACTCTAAAGACTGCATATTTTTCACTTTTCACCTCACAAATTAACTACGGAATAATATTATGGGGAAACTCAACTATGGCAGACAGCATTTTCAGAAAACAAAAAAGTACTCAGGATTCTAGCAAACGCCATTTATCTCGAACACTGCCGTCCTCTGTTCATAAAATACCGCATTATGCCCCTGCCTTGCCTACATATATTAAGCACCTTATTAGAAATTCATGGAAATACGAAAAACCTAATGACACAGTCTGGTCTACACAATCACTTGACTAGATCGGCCAACCTTAATAAGAATAAGAACACCTAGGCTTCGTCTGACTAAGTCTGTAAAGAACTCATTGGAAATAAGACTCTACAATATCCTTCCTGTCAACTGGAAAATTCTCAATTCACACACATTCAAATCCACCATTAAAAATTATCTTTTAAACCACTGTTTTTACTCAGTCAAAGAGTACTTGGATACACCGATGCCTCGCCATGTATCTTCTCACCAATTAAACTCTTAACTACTAGCATTAAGAATCATATTTTACTGCTTTCTGTTTGTGAATGTTCCGTCTGCTACTAAGCAAATTTCATTTTGTTCTAACATGTGACTTATATTTTAAACTGTAATTTTAGTTTACCATAACATATTTACTGTGATCTACCATTTTGACTTGCTACAAATACCTGTGTATAACGTGGTTAATAAATTTTCTATTCTATTCTATTTTTAAGAATTGCGGCATTCACAGTCCATGTTTCTGCTGCATAAAGGAGAGTAGAGAAGACGTAACATTTAGCTAAGTAGTGCTTCAATGTCATTCTTAGATCTTTGCTACGAAATACTTTGTTCATCTTAATGAAGTTGGCTCGCGCTTTTTCTATTCTTATCTCCTGGGAGTATTCATTTGGGCAGTTCACTATTACTCCAATTATATTGCTCTACTCTATCTACATTCCTGCCTTCTATAGTAAGGTTAATGTTTACTGGGTTGTTCTTTTAGATTACCATAAATTTTGTCTTTTTAGTGTTGAGTGATAGCCCACATTTCTCACTGCAAGTAGACACTTTGTTCATTAGTCTCTGTAGATCTTCGATACTCTCTGCCAAAATCACTGTGTCGTCTTCGTTTTCTAAAGCTTCCTTAAGTATTTCTTCAGCGTATGCATTGAACAATATTGGTGATAGAACACATCCTTGTCTTATACCTCTTTGTATTTCGATTTGTTTTGATGTATGGTTGTCAATGCATATTGTAGCATTTTGATTGTAGTAGATTAGTGATGATACGTAGATCTCTACTATCTAGATGTTTTGTCTTAAGAATGTTTATTAGTTGATCGTGACGGACCTTGTCAAAGGCGTTATTATAATCGATGAACCACGCATAAACCTCCCTGAAGAGTTATTGGACTTACGCAAAGGATTTTTGAAATCTTGAATTTTTTATTTATTTGCGAGTGTGTTGCTGTTGAAGTTCTCTTTCATTTTGTTAAGTTAATTTTGTGTTGTAAAAATTTACCTTTTTCGAATTTTTCCATCGATTTTCATTGCTCAAGTTTTGATGGAGTTATTTGGGTTCTCGACAATGGTTTATTCTATGGATGAAAGAATTGAAATGATTTACCTGTATACGAAACGAGATAATTGTTTACGGAGAACTGATAAAGTTTTTAATGAACGTCATCCTGAAAAAAATGGAGAACTGTATCTCATTACGTTGGAAACTATGATTGAACCTTTAGTTGTGGACCAGCTGGAAAATCAAATTGATCCAGACGGCAACTGAGTCTTAAATGAAGATCAGCTTCGTTACCAACAAGACAACGCTCCACCAAACTATTACGGCCCTGTGAGACAATGGTTGAATGACCATTATAACCACCGTTGGATTTGAAGGAGAGAACCTTTCAAGTGGCCTCCAAGATCTCCCGATTTGACCTCCTTAGATTTTTTCATTTGGAGTCATCTGCAGATTCTTAAACTTAACCAGCCTCCATTGAAGAACTTGAGGATCACATTAGTAAGAATTTGAAAATAGGCTCTATTATTGTTTGTAAAATAACGGAAATCATTATGAACATTTAATGTAGTACTAACTTTATTTGGCCCTTCGTTATACATTCCAACAATACATATATAATATTTGAATACAAATTATTATATTACGTTAATATGTTAACTTTTCATAACATCTTTTACATGATTCTTAAACTTATTCAATGAATTCTTCTTCGGTTCACTTCCGAGTTTATCACCTTTATATAATACTAAAGCTGCATCTGTGATTTCTTTGATTGCTTCACAACAAAATTAGCTTTACCTCCAGTATCATAGTCATGAATAGTATTGAATTTTATTAATCTATTTTCGAGATATTGAGGACATATGTTTGTGACTGAATCGGAAAAAATTGTTTCTGAAATACTCTAGGGAACACTTATCGTAAGATTTGCTTAGTACTGCAGGAAACATGATTCGATAGTTGTTTGTTGTTAAAACCTTTTTTCAATGGCCATTGTACAAGACGCATACCAAATTGACCTTGACCTCGTCTAACCAGGTGAGTTACTCTGAACTTACCTAATAAGAGATCTTATTAAATAAAACTGCTAAACTTAATAACTGAAAAAATCAACTGAAAAGCAAAAAATAAAATAAACCTTCTTGGTCTTAATGATAATTGAGCTCCTAAACTAATGTGAGTAACTCATTTTTATTCGGCGCCAAACAAACAATTATCGAAGATTATTATCTTTACCCTTCAAAAAAGAGCCATTAGATGTTTATGTAAAGCCAAATGCCGCGATTCATGTAGACCATTGTTTTTAGAGCAAAGGATTTTAGCACTGGCAGGTCTTTTCATTTTAGAGACAGTATGTCTAATTCACAAGAAATACAGAAATGAAATAAACAACTCTTCAGTATATAATACACGTTTAAGACACCATATTGCTCTACCCGTCCCTACGTCAGCTCTTACTCAAAATTCCCTTATTTACAAGAGCAAAAAATTATTTAATCACCTACCCAGCAATTTAAAAGAAATACAAAGTGTATTTAGATTCCGAAAAGAAGTGAAAGAGTTCTTGGTTGTGAGGGCCTATTATACTATTAATTTTACGAAGATCAATTTAACTTAGACTGTAATCAATGTGATCAAGTAAGATGCAACCTTTTAGATTTTCCATTTTATTTTAAATCATTAGTTAATGTCGACCCCAATCTTTTATTTGTATTATTTATTTACTATCTTGTGTATTGTCAAAAAACTGTTGTTAACATTTGTGTGTATATTGGAACTATTAACTTTTTGCCTTTTTACCTTTTACCTTTTAAATTTAGGATTCCAGACTTTGTCAATGAGATGTATCTATCTTCGGACAATAAAGTATATTTGATACTTTGAAGAAGTAATTAAAATGCCGCTATGCATCTCGCTTCCATCATTTTACGCTTTACCTAATTCAATTGCTAGTTTATTTGGCGCCGACTCAAAATTAGTTACTCACGTTAGTTTAGGAGCTCAATTATCATTAATACTAAGGTTTATTTTATTTTTTGCTTTTCAATTGATTTTTTCGGTTTAATTTTTTGTTAAAAAGATTTTATTTTTCAATTTTTTGTGGCTGAAATCTACTAATTACTACCTAGTTAATTTTTGATTACTTTCAAAATACTTTTCCTAGCTTACCTCAACTATTAACTGTTAAATAATATGATTATCTAGATTGATTTGTTGAAAATATAAACAGGATGTTCATAAAATCAGATGTGGAATCATCTGCGACTGAAAGATAAACTTTAGTCACTATCTTCCATCGTCAAGATAACCTCTTGTGGGGTATTCATGTTGAAAAGGGAAACATTCTCAATTTAATCGTGGGTTTTTCAATTCACAGAAAAATATTTCTATCAATATTCAATTGAGAATGTTTCCCTTTTCAACATGATTATCTACTTTAACTATTTATTGTTATATAATATAAATAATTTTTGAAAGTTCTGGTTAGTTGATTTCATCACTTTGTATATAATTCCATCCTTTCATAGAATGTAATTATTGTGACGGATGCAGGAGGATCTGTCAATGTCAACTACATATGTGTGCCAATGTTCACAAGTGAAAAATCAATCATCCCCTATTTTACAACCCATAGGGGTGGATTATTCTATTCCAAATTGGAATATGATCAACTATGAGGCATACCCTATCTCATAAAAAAAGAACCATCCAAATCAGAAAACCCACTACAAAGTTATGCCTGATAGAATCGGTTAACGGACCAAAATTCAGAGGGTGAACGATTAATATCCTCCATTTTGCTACCCTTAGGGTTGGATTGTTTTGTTAAAATTTAAATGGGACCAACTTCAAAGTACACCCTATCCAATGAAAAAAGAATCATCGGAATTGAATTGCTCTGTGAAAAGTTATGCGTGATCATACATAAAAAAATAAAAAAATATACGTGTCAATTAGAGAACCTCCTCCTTTTTGGTTTTTTCGGGTAAAAATAGCCACTGTTTTAATATGTTTTCTATTCTATCAAGCCACACATTCAAAGATAATTAAAGATGTGTTTTTTATCAATGTGAACTCATGACAAGGTGTACCAGTTCAGAGGAGCATCGTGCATATAGCTAACTATTGACACTTCATATATTGTTGACAATTAGAGACAGTAAGAATTGACTGCCAATTTCCATCACGGGAGATAGTAATTTAATATTAGAGCAGCTGAAAATAATTTGTATCACCTAAACCAGTATGTCCATCAGAGTTTCCCAGTTCTGCCAATTCTAGAAACATATCCCTGGCAACATGTATATCCTGTTTCAATGGGTTACCAAACAGTTTTGCCCAGGCAACTAAAGCTTTTGCAGCCAAATTTCCTATAGTTGAAGCCTCCATCAACAACTGATAAGCCTGCTGCTTGTCTGGTTTAGTTCTGTTAAGCATAGCAACTGCAGTTTCATATATAGTTTTAGCTTCTATCTCTTTCTCTGTCAATTCAGTTGGCTGTAAGGCACCTTCTGGTAAGGGAGGTACTTTTTCTAGTTTGCTAAAAGTGCTGTCTTGTAAATTGTTGACTAAATCGAAATGTTGAACCATTCTTTGAATAACCTTGACTTTATCTAACATGAATAAATCAACTGCCTCTGATATCTCATTATCCAATATTGTACCTGAAATCATGAAGTGTAGGCTGTAACATACATAATACATTATTTTACATCATTCAAACTTTACCACTATATATAAATATATATATATATATATATATATATATATATATATATATGTATATATATATATATATATACATTTTTGAAAATATAACCCTAATAGAAACTTTTTTTTTATTTTTTGGCAAAATAATTCAGGATTGTTTCATGTCATCAATATGCCATCCATATCAACATTTTATCAAAAGTTTCAGTCAAAAATGGAAAGACATGCAAATAAAATTTATAGTGGTTCTGATTAATGAGGCATTTATAGTCTACGAGAATTTAATCAAATAGCCTTGAAATCTCATTTCTCATTAATGATCGAGATATTTTAACGCGAGAGCGAAGCAAGCGCGTTAATGTTCGAGATCATTAATCACCATTTTAATAGACGAGTTGATTTCAAAAAAATTCTGTCGATCTCGTTCCTGGGGTCAACGTGAAATTTTGGATATACATTTGCTCAAACTAGGAGAAAACTCAAATATTTGGATTTTAAAATACAAAAATTTTACAACGCGAAGAAAATATGATTTGACATTTGAATAATATTCGAATTCGTGTATGTTTAGTTGCCTATACCACAATTATACATTAATGGACCAAATCGACCATTTACAGGTTAATAATGGTCGATTTCGGTGCATAGTTGGTTGCATATATCACAATTATGCATTAACGATCAATTTCGTGTAGATTAAACAGACTCGTTAATACGAGGTCACCGGAAATATTAATAAATATATGTTATTATAATATTATTTTGTTTATACATTTCAATAAACTTTTCCACGTTGAAGTAGCCATTTTTGGGCTTTAATCTTTGAAGAAAGGTGCCTGTATAGAAGGTGAGAAAATAAATGCCTCAAATCACTTTCATTTCACAGAGAACCTGAAACAATGTATTCCAAATTCGGCAGAATGAAGAAGGAAATGAAGATGTTACAGAAGTTTCGCAAAAAAATAAACTCTAATAACGATTCACTATAATTAATTCTCTTTGAATACAGTTTTCAGCACTTCATTTGATTGGTGATTTTTTTTACTGTAATGATTTAAGTACTGATGAGATGAAAAACTAAACAGTACCTGAACATGTGTGAACCTGTAAGGTGTTATGTTATTGTTGTTTTTTTTTATTTTTTGGCCCTAATGAAAGTATCTATGTTTCTGGTAAATTATAAGTTTGAAATTTTATTATTGTAAGAATTACTGGAAGAGCTCATATCTTAGTTATTCAGGAATTCTTATTATCTTTCATTGAAATAATATTCATATATGGTGGTTACTGGAAGTCAACCATCAATCTTTGATGGGAGAAATAATCTATTATCGGTTTAGAGTTTAATTGTTTATTTAACTTCGGACGTTGTGTTAATATTTCTTCACACAGTTAAGTGTTATGGTCTAATTGCCGTTGTGCTGAAGTAACAAGAATTATTCGGGGAAAGACTTCATCTAGAAAAATCACGCAATAATTAGTAGCCAATAGGATTTGAATATGCCAAAGTACCACTTAAATTAAGGACCAATCAGGGATTTTAAAATGGGGCAAAGCCTTGACGCTAACGTGGAGCGGAAAAAAAATTATATGAAATTATGAATTAGGTCTGCGGGATTCACCAGAACAGGCACGGGTGCAGTGGTTCGGTGGAAAATGTTTGGTAACAGATTTGGGTTTTTTTTACGACGGTGGGGAATAATATTTTGTTTGACTAAAATTTTGAAGGGTCGAGGGATATTTATATGAAATTTCGGGATAAAGTGAGTTTTTCTTGAGTCAAAATGGGTGGTGTTTAAGTATGGGATTTTTATTGTATCGGTAGATCGAAACGGAATATATACGAGTGTCTATGAAACATGGGACAGAAAACTAGGACTATTTGGAAAAATTGGTTGTTGGAAGCAACAATTGTTATACAGGGTGAGTGCAAAGCTTTTAGGAAAAAAGTAGTTCAACGCTTGCTTTAATTTTATTGTTGGGGTAAACCACATGTACAAAAATCGTTCGTTTTTATGCAGGTGTATCACCGGTTCTTGTATTGACGCCAATGTACAAAAAGTTTCATTAAAATTAGGGAATTAACAGTAAACATAAAATATGAGGGTTTTACAGGTAATATGGATTTAATTTGTTTTAAAAATAAAAGTATGAGCTCTTCTATTGAAATAAATTTGGTGTTGATCGATGTTTTCAAATTTATGGTTTCAATCTTTGGTTGAAGCTTGATATGATTTGTTCATTTTATTATATTGTTACTGTTTTTCGATGAATTTTTTTTTCAATGTTTTTTTTGTGCTTTTATTCAATAGAAGTATTAAAGTTATTTCGTGTATTATTTGAAAATAGAGTAGAGCAAAAGATAAATTGAATTCAATGTAAAAGTAATTTTATTTGAGAAGAAAAGTATATATATATATATATATATATATATATATATTCATATTTAGAAAAAAATTATTTGACGAAAAAATTACTATTTGATTCATTGGAAAAGTAAAGCTGTTCAAAAGAAGACCTCGCATGTTGAGCCGAGGCCGAATTTATTGTCCTGAAGGACAGGTGACTAAAATTAATCAGTGCCTCAGAAGAAATTTTCAAAATCTGGTGAATTAAATTATTTTCAAAATTTGTGGAATGTGTCGAAAAATCTATTTTTGGCCATGCCGCTGGTGACAGCTGCACGTATAATATTCAAAATATTATATGTATTCTTTTGGTCTTATTAGAAACAAAAAACCAGATAGTGTGACTATATGGGACATCAGAGAAAGATAGTGTTAGTAAGTATGAATAATTTATTTTTGTTTAAAAGTAAGGTATATTATTGACCAGGTACGGGGATTGAAAAAGTATATAGTATACATTTCTCTGAGTAATATAAGAATTTAATTATATATTGTTTCCGATATTTTTTTATAAAAACAAAGAGTATGGTCTAACAATAGCTACTACTTGTACAACTGGTGACATCGGCAAAATATATTTTTTTTTTTCATTAAAATAAAAAAGTTGTTAATATTCAATTGACTACTTTTACACATGATTAATGGATAAAATTCTAGCCGAATGCGAGTTTTATTCTTTGTGGGCTAATATTGGTATGGCAGATGGAGCTCTGGAATGCCTCTACCATGTTCTGCCCCACTGGGCCTTATGACCTTTAACGAGACTTTCTTAATTATTGAATTGAAAATAAAGATATTTTTGAAACATAAATTTAATTCAATTTATCATACCATACCTACTCAGAGATTGTTTTTGCATGTGAAAGATCAAAGTAAATCCGTTGAAGTGTGACCTAGTTTTCAACAGGTTGATTTGTATGATACATTATACAAGATTTTGGAGATTGTTAAGGACCTGATATTTTTTACATATGGTGTTTAAGGATTGATTTGTTGAAAATATAAACAGGATGTTCATAAATCAGATGTAGAATCATCTGCGACTGAAAGATAAACTTTAGTAGTTGTTTTCTGTTAGACATTCACAAAAAATAACTTCATTTTAATCGTGGATTTTTCAATTCACAGAAAAATATTTCTATCAATATTCAATTGAGAATGTTTTCCCTTTTCAACGTGTTTAAGGACATGACTATATAGATTTGTTGAAAATAGATTTTCGTCGACAAAAATGTATTGAAGACCTAGTGAATGCGATGTCTCTCCTGCGTCAATGTTACGAATGATTTCTGGTGAGTACTCTCTTTTGGAAAACATTCTTCTTTGCCTCATTCATCTTTATGAGTTCTTAATTAAGACTGGAATAGAAAATCAAATAACTATCTGAATGAAAATGCAAATTTTCAATTCCAGATTTTTTCTTTTGAGTTAGGGCCTTTTCAGAATATCTATCAGATGTAGTTCAATGTCCAGCGTGGCTATAGCCGGGGAAGTAGTTGTTTTCTGTTAGACATTCACAAAAAATAACTTCATTTTAATCGTGGATTTTTCAATTCACAGAAAAATCTTTCTATCAATATTCAATTGAGAATGTTTCCCTTTTCAACATGACTATATACTTTCAAATCTAGGTATATTTATAACATCACATATAGAAGTTATCTATATTTCTTTTAAATGTTTATTCTCACACTTTCCCGTTCTATTCGGGGTGAGTGTGACAATGGATTTTAGTTTAGTCAAACTTTTTTAGTTTAGTGGCAAATGAAAATAATTTGAAAATACAAGGAAAGAATAATTTTTTGGTTTTTGCAAAATTTCAATATTTTTATTAGTAAGAATGTTACAAACCCTCTCATAGGTTCAGGCAATATTTTTGCAATATCTTCTTCGACTATCATATCTCTGTCTTCTACATCAAGCCAGAAGAAGTGTTGCTACTCTTCTTATATCTCAAAAAACGAATTCTCCATTCATTTTCAATCTTGCTGTCTGACACAACGTCCCAACTTCCCAACGCAATTTGGGACTTCCCTAACTCTTCTTCACCTTCAACTACTTGCTCCGTTTTTTCAATTACTAGTGCTTCTACTTCCCATATTTCAGGCTCAAGATCATCTTCGGAGTTCACATATTCTACCATCCCTTCTGAGTTTGAACTGCTAAACTTTGGAGCCTTTTTACATCTTTTTTTGCATTACTTCTTTCTTTTCTCTACTGTGTTTCTTTTTCTTTTGATTGCTTTACTCTATGCTCAACGTGAGTCTATCCAACACTTTTTTGTGACTGGTGGACTGTTGTTGTTAGTCTGTTTTACAGTATTCAATAGAAGTTCCTCAAAACTCAGTTTTGAGTTACTTAGAGCTGCATAAAAAATGTTACTTGCCGAGTTTTCCACAGTTTTTGTCATCATCTGTCGACTTAGCATCATTGCTGGTAATAGCATCAATATTTGAGGTTGGGATTTTAGCTACAATTATTGTTCGGTCTTCCAAAGCCTGTTGTTTTTTCCATCTTTTTAAACTCTTAGGATGGTATTTCTCATCTGGTATGACATGGCGGTTAAACGAATAAATACCAGCTTTTTTGAATCCACTTTTGATAATTTCTTCGTTTAGATTATTCTATGTAGAACTTATCATTTGGGAGAACTCTTTTTTGGAAATTTTGAGGCCAGTATTACGTCTCTGCCAAGTTACGAGTTGTTGTCCCCAAAAATATTTTACAGACTTAAATACAGCTAAATCTAAAGGCTGCAAAAGATAGCTGGTATGAGGACAAAGTTTGATTATTGTGATGTCACTTTTCCGTGCTAGTTCAACAAGTGCAATGTGTACTATGACTGTCACATACCAGCAGCAATATAGGTCTATTTGGTTCCAATGCAGGAATTAATGTTTTCTGAAAATAATTGTAAAATATGTCACTTCTCATCCATCCACTGACACTAGCTACATATGCAGTTCCTGGAAACGAGGTTTTGTCATCTGGTAAACCACTCACCCCCAGGAACGTTATTTTCAAATGATATTTTCATTTCATTTTTAGTAACATATTCACGAACAAGCTCTAACAGTTCTATTCTAGATATTCCAATCCTCACTGTTCCATAGTCTTAAGTCCCTCAGCTAATCTCGTCTCCTCTTGAGCAGAATTGTTGAAGCTCTACCATGTGCTTTTTACTCCTCGACCACCAGTCACACGGTAAGAGAGTGTGGTTTTTTGGGATATTAAACAATTTATGTGCCAGGTAAATTGAGAGTCCCTATTTATCTCTGCCACTGCATGTGTTAAATCATCTCATGTATATTTGATTGCTCTATCGCTTTTCCTTTTGTAGTTTCTAACCATAGTTCAATCTGAAATTAAAAGTTAAAGTTATGTTTGTTTCAAGACAAATATAAGTTCACATTTGCCCAGTACAGGTGGTCACATTTACCTCACTATCCAATATGAACGGGGAAAATGTCATAATTTAGATACAAATTTAAATAACAGCATTACTTCATAAACATAATTATAATCTCATCCTTGAGTAACACCGTTAACCGTAAAATCTTCACTTACTTAGTATTAATCACTTCTCACAGAATATCTAAACAAAGTATACACACTGTATGAACAAGTGTAATTGTACTAACATAAACAAACTGCCCAAATATCGGTGTTTGCCATATTAGATAAATTTCATATTTACACAGACAGCTGTTTCAAGAACTTGGGCTTCTGCCAACGAGATGCCACTAGAATTACTACATCGTAGAACATTTTGTAAGGAGTTGTCACACTTGCTGCACAATCACACTTCCCCGGATTTACCTTACTATTAAGAAGCTCTATTATAACAAAGACTAGAAGAGTGATTTGTAATCGTAAAAATAACTAAACAAATTTAGTCATCTTGTTATCTCGTTAGGAGCATGCAAAAATTTCAGTATACATTCAAGGTTATGATCTGATGATTCGCGGGTGTTCATTAGATGAACTAATTACCGAAAAAACTGACCGAGTTCACTATGTATTATATTTAGACAATGTTTATGCGATGTGAGGTGTACAAAAGGTAATTTAGCAGTTATTATCAGAAATTATACAAGCTTAAGATTTGTAATTATAAAAAGTATTAAAGTTGAGGATGGATATCACATATTTATGTGATGTGGTAGGATGTTTCAATTTACTTTTTACAAAACGGTGAAAACAAAAAAAAACGATAGCGCGGCCAGTTGGAAAGGTAGATTTCAGAATTTATGTATTGATTCTGGAATTGACATCAATCAAGCTAACGAATCATGTACCGGACATGGGACATATTTTCATTGGAAAACAAACTGCAACTTTATTTTCATATAACCCTTAAACTGTACGTTGGAGAAGGATTCAAATCTCCCTAAACGATTCCTAATATTTCCATGTAATCGAATTAACTAGAGAATTCCAAGATATCTAAATTAAGAATTCCTATCCAAATTCACTCAGCTATTGAACAAAAGCACACACAAATATAGACAGGACTTCAATCTGAATATCACTTGGAAAAATAATAATTATCTGTATAGTTCAACTTTGAATTCAAGAAATGTCAAAATCCAATGACGTTCTATCTGATATATAAAGCTTGTTGGTATTCACAGATTCTGTTCTATAATATTTCATTGTAGAATGACTGACGAGTTTTGTCTGTCAAAGGAAGAAAAACTGATGTCCAATGGTATCTGATTCACACGAACAAAAGAAACTCAATAAACGGAGTTCACAGGCAAATAAAAATTATGAATTAATTGAAAAACATCAATGATCATTTACAGTGATTTTCTATTTAGTTGTACATCTTGGAGAAAAATTTTTGGAACAACCTTTCAACAGCCGCTATTTTTAAACTACTTGACCGATTTGTCCCGTCTTTGAACTTAGCCCGAGGTATTGAAAATTTGGCCTCCAGTTTGTCAAATTTTGTTATATTTCATATGTATATATATATATATATATATATATATATATATATATATATATATATATATATATATATATATATATATCGTATCTAAGAGCACTATGATAAATTAATCCCACTGTCCAGCTGTCCAACTGATTATCGTTTACAGAACCTTTTGAAATTGTAACCGTTCAACATAGGAAGTTGAATTTTAACAATGTTAAATTTTGGACACTCAAAATATTTCAAAAATTAAATTATAATATTCCATTCCTGTATTCCTGGAGGGAGCAAATGGGGCCGCCTATTTTTCAACAAAATGTGTAAGGTATCAAATAGCTGCTGAATAAATGAATGAATTTGAAAAATAACAGAACTTTGTTGTACCACCTCTCCTCTATTTTCTTCAGTATAAATTGGAAACGTCAAAAAAATTATCAAGTCAACATTGAATGCATCACAAAGTTTATGAAATAATAAATGAGGACTAATTGCAAAACGTGAGATATAAAATGATTCAATAAGAAAAAAAAAATCTACATACCTGAAAAAATCGAGAAAATAATTGATCTGAAAAAAATCAAGGCAGAAATTGAGAAAAAAACAAGATGAGACAAGCACCTAAATATCATCTAGTACAATGAATGTATATTTTGAAGTGGTACTGAATACTCATTGTGAGAAACTTGATTCGCTCTCGACTATTTCATTATCTATTCATTTTTTAGTGGAGGGACCGCGGTTGTTCTGGGGAAAGTGCTTCTGGTAGTACACTTAATTGAAGCCATTTTTGAAAGAAACAAAATATCTACTACGTTTGTCAAGTGTTCTGTCCTTGACTTTGGAGTTTAGAGATAAATCGAAAAAATATCAGGAGACATTAATAATGAATGTGTCAACCATGCGAACCACCCAAACCCATTTTTACTGATAGAACACTCTTTTCTTTCTCCAAATGTAATGACATGAAATCATGTATAATTTATGAAATATGTATCAGTTTTACTTACTCAAAAGAAGACACCTCCAGTTGCCAGAGAAAAAGTCATGACTGTCGTGTGGAAAACGATTTTCTGGGCCAAAACCCTGTCATCAGCTACCTTGTGTACATTTAATCTCAGAGCGCATATGCATATGAGGAATGAACACGGTTTTCTTTTTTCCAGTTTCAAACTGAAATTGACCTGGAGGATGTAATTGGGGTTGGGGTGCTTGCCCCGAGTGCGCTCGACGGGTGGCCCATAAACCATAACCATGGTCAATGGCACTTGAGATTTTGACGAGAGATTTCGAATGAACAGTTGGGTTTTCGAAAACAAGTATACGAGATATTGTTTTCTTTGTTTGATGTCGAGTTAAAAACAGATTTTCTCTGAGAACCATAGAAAAAAATACAACGGACGAACGGCATTTGGCCGGCTATGAGTGGGGGAGTAATAGTTTTCGGGGCCTAGAAAGCTTTTCTCAAATCGAGAATGGCCACTCGAGCTAGAATACGCTCTACAACCTGGGGGTGAAATATATTTTTTTTAATTCTTCGAAGGCGCGCTGCCTGCGTGCGATTTTCTGCGACTATAGCCAGTCCAGTGGATATTATACGAGTGCTTCCTGGGGAAAAGCAGCTCATTCTTTCACAGTTATTTGGAGTCCTAACTGTGATCTCGAAGCCTGGCGATAATTTTTTTTATTTTGAGAATTCTTATCGACGCTTCGCATCCTACACCGTCCTAAGGACTAGATACGAGGGTTGATAGCCAACGGCAGCAGATTGAGGGATTTTTGGATCGTCAACTTTAAGAGTTCTAGCCTCCAGTCTTTTGATTAATCAACCTTTTCGTTTCAGCTCCTGATACAGGTTTTTCCAGCCTCCAGCTGATTTCTACGTTACACGTTGATTTGTATACTAATTAACCCTTCTCTTACAGGATCCTGCACTCGTGTGCTTTGGTATGCGGGTTGGCCCAAGCCTAATTTGATTTCTCCTGAGGCTGGGAGAAAACCCCCTTATCGTCGGCAGCTCACTGACGTGATATCCCTCACAAATCGCGATTTGTGACAGATACACTGAAGCGAGACGTCAACCAGAATTGAACCTAAAGATCATACACGTGTATGAACCTCAGTGCACGGGTCTTTCTGCGACTAAAAACGTATCAGTTACACTGCGGTGATAGGTGTAAACACGGGTTATTAATAATAAATTATGTCAACAAAACTAAAGGTTTTAGCTCATGTGTGTCGAATATGTGTAGGGATCGTAGGTGCCTCTGTATGACCGTAGCATAAGCTCAATGTCGTGTTTGCAGTTGTACGCATTATATAGTTCTGTTTTAGGTAAATTTTATTAAGATAGGCCACGGTACGCGCTTAATTTTTAGGGAGTAAATTCATTTTTGACATCCCTCCATGTCCTACAATTTACGCTCGAAGACTCGCCTCAAAACACAAATTCAACAAACTTCATGTGTACTTCACCCCGTTGAAAGTATCACGCGAGTTTCATATAACCAAGCTCTTGTTTGTTCTCCATATGAGAATCGGTCGGCTTTTCAGCCCATCCTAACTGCGCCAGTCCGTGGTTCATTTTCTGTTGAAAATAAATTTTCTTTTGGCTCTATTTCGGGGAGCCCTGAAATCAATAGAGATAATTCTGTCTCAGAAAATGTAGGCCCGAAGAGTTCACAGCTGTTTGTTGAATCGCGACGCGTCGAAAATTGCGCTACGGAATCTAGCGACCCTCTAGATTTGCAAAAAGCGGTTCATTTAAATTCACATACATATCCTAGGTTAAACCGTATGAGAGGGAGTATGGATTGTATGAATGCGAACAGAATTTCCGCTGGGAGCTTTCCTGTTGAAGACAATGATGAAACACCAAATAATTTTTCTGTTGAACAGAATACACTGCGGGATCTGAGTCAGAGGAAAAGTTCCACTAATTTTTGTTTCAATAGGTCATTGAGAACCTCAAGTAATATTTTGAATTTTGGCGATAGACCCGCCAGGGTAACTCATACCCCAATAAATACTGGCTCACCACAACGAGTTGTGGAGGCCTTTCAAAATTTAGAACGTAATACGTTAAGTTCAGGGGCCTCCAGCCCACTCAATTTTTTAAAACTATTTTCAAGAAATTCAGGAATGAATGAAATGAGAATGTTTGAGTCAAACCGCCCCCGCACTCCAGATAATGATTCTCTTATATCAGAGCTCAACCTCTCCATAGCCACGGGCCCCCGATCGAAGGGGTCCCGCCTGCGCGCGAGGCCGTTCATCAAACGGCCCGCCCGAATAGTGAAATCCCTGCTATTTGGCAGGTGGTATCGCAGGAGGAACAGGAAGAATGGGATTTATTCTTAAGGTTCGAGAGATTCCGTGAAATGAAACGGAAGACACCGGTAATGAATGCCGGTGAGGAAATCTCACCGCCCCTTCCCCTGTAGGTAATCGACCTGTTTCGAGACATGACAACATAAATTTTACCGCAATCGGGTTTCCTCCTCCATCCAGAAGTCAATGCACTGTCTAGGCCATCGATAGTTACACCTTGTAAATCGGGTGCATCAAAACTCAAATTGAATAACTTTTTTTTTTAAACATTTATAATCTACTATTTTCCTATACTTGATAATCATTGCATCAAATGAATTAAAAACAACAAAAATATATCCGATGCGGACACAAATGTGCATTATTTGGGATAATCATTATGCTTCTACTTCGATAATTGATTGATAGAAACTTTCAAAGAGAACCTTCAATCTCAATCGCAAATTTTTCTTCAATTTCATAAAAGACGAGTTCAACTCTGCTTTTGCCATAAAAGAGTTCTGCTCTTTCAGAATGCGAATCTTGTGTGTCAATTCCGAAGTCAAGAATAAAGTAAAGGTAGAAAAGGGAAACATTCTCAACATGAATACCCCACAAGAGGTTATCTTGACGATGGAAGATAGTGACTAAAGTTTATGTTTCAGTCGCAGATGATTCCACATCTGATTTTATGAACATCCTGTTCATATTTTCAACAAATCAAAGTAAAGGTAATTGTGAACACAGACCATGTTGGAAAGTTTCAGGTAAAATATTTTAAAGATAACCATGATTATAACATAAATATAGGTCATATGGTCAACAGTGGATCATCTCTACCACAAAGCCATCTGTTGGTTGGTGTTTTATAATATGTCATACATTCGTACATAACCTTCATAACTTTCTTCCTATATAGTTAGTTTGTGGTAGTCAGGACAAATAGATGTGTTAAGAGAGAAAAGTTGAGTATGTGACAGTCGCCAAAAAAAAATGTGAGTAATATTTTGTCAAACATGTTCTTTATATTGCGTTTTAACTATGTGTCTGAACTCAGACATTTAACATAGTTATTTATTTTCATAATAAAAATGAAAATGCTATCACAGCGATTTCTTGTTAGTAATGACTGGCTTTCAAAAATAAAAATCGAATGGTACACAGTTTTCGATGGATTTGTCACATTTAAATTTACGTTAATTTGTTGTCTTACTTGTACTTTTTAGAGTTTCGTTTTATTAAGTTTTATACTGTAAGAGGATTTCATCTTTTTACTTTCTGTATACGGAAATTTTGTTTTCTTTGGACCGTTTGAATAAATACTATTATTCACAATTGTGTAGAAAATGTTAAAATGTTATTTGTGTTTTCATTTTGTAATTTAACATAATATTTACCTTTGATCCACTGGTCAACAATGAGCGATTCCGGATTCCGGAATACACAGGGGATCAATTACATTTTTTTTTTTAACAAACTTTGTCTTTTTTCAAAACCTTCTACGATGTTAGAATCATTATAATTTGGGAACCAGATACATTAGTCGACCTCTTCTAGAATTAACAGCAATTTCGGATGTAAATGTGGAAAGTAAGGGCTCGTAAAAATTAGTGATCCACTGTTAACCATTTTACCCTAAACCATGTTTGTGAGAATATTAGATGTAGAGAATGTAACATTTGAATACATCGATACAAGTGTGATTGTCCAGAGTATATGGTGAAGAATACTTATGTAAGCATGTGCACTTGGTACGGATGTATGAAAAGCGAATGGGTACTAACTCTGTTGTAGATGATGTAGCCAAGGCACTAGGAGACAACTCAGTCATAAGTCACAGAATGAAGAAAAAATTGTACAATTTATTGAAGAAAGACGTGCCCATCAAATATCAGAAAAATTAGAGGACCAAGATAAAAGAGAAGTTAAATGGACAAATTTCAAAAATTGGGCGGAAACAATAAAAGTCGAAGTTTTCAATATTTATGAATATTCAAGTGGCTATAAGAGAAGCAGACCAAGCAAGACAGAGACTAAGTAACAAACGAAAAATGGGAAGCGTTAGAAATAATAATTACCTACGAATAATAATTATATTGGTATCGTATATCAAATGTGCATTTAGGAAGCCAACTGTTGGTAAACAAGAACTCAACAAAATTTTTGGGATTACTTTTGGACAGTAATCTGAAATTTGAAGAGCATATAACTCATTTAAATAAAAAACTGGCTTCTGGTTGTTATGTTATGAGGACAGTATCAAACGAATTAGGATCTACTGCTGCCAAATCTGTTTATTATGCACTTATAGACTCCCATTTACACTATGGCATATCTTTCTGGGGGGTATGTAACAATCAACTCTTCCAGTCAGTGTTTGTGCTTCAAAAACGGGCAATTAGATACCTTTGCAAAGCCAAATGGAGAGATTCTTGTAAACCTCTTTTTAAAGATAAAAAAATCCTAACTCTTGTCTCAATTTTCATATTGGAGACAGTGTCTGTAATTCATAAGAATAGATTGGAATATGAAATCAACAACATCCCCTATAATACTCGCCAGAACGAAAATAGCTTAAAGCTCCCCATACCCACTTCCAACCTAGTAAAAGATTCTCTGATATATAATGGAGTGAAAATGTATAATAAAATACCAAGTGATATCAAAGAGAGAAATCTCCAGGTTTTTAGATACAAACTAAAAACTTTACTTAGTGATAAGGCCTACTACAGCTTGATTGAATTCTATGATGATACACTTTAGTTAATGTTTACATTTGTTCATATTGTTAATTTTGTTCAAACTTTTTAATGTTTTTGTGAAAGTATTTAATTAAGTCTCACCATTTGTTTTTATATTTGTTTTTATCCTGTGACGTGGTTATCAATTTTTGACAGTGACTTATGTTCATTCGCATACTGTGAATTTTTATTTATGTGTTTGTCAACAAGATTTTTTCTTATGTACAATAAACATATATTCTCTCTCTCTATTTTGTTACGCCACTGGTCTATAATGGAATAACGTAATAAGATGGTTAAATCCCTCCCTGACTACCCATAGTGCGCTGCAGTAGGTACACAGTGAGTATAAAATTAAATACCACTCGGAATCCTCCAGCTACGCCAATGGCTACGTATCGGGAGAAATATTCACAATAATAAACCCTTAACGCTAGACTAGACTATTTCTCGCGAGCGGTTTCGAGGAATTGTCCCTGTCTCTCTATACTGGGGAGCATGGGGCTTTTATTCAGGTGTATTACCGGTCTCTGAACTCTATACTAATAAATGCACTCGGAATCATAAAAAAGGTATATTCATATGAAAACAATCAGATGCAAGTACAAATAATGACAATCATTTCTCAACTCTGAATAAACAACACTAATGAACCGATTTGGTAGTCTATACAAAAAACAACAAATAGAATATAATAATAAACGTCATGTCATCTCAGGTGACCCAAAACATAAATTCAGAAAAAGAAACAATTACCTTCCTTTATTACCATCAACTTTCATCACTGGATTCACTCGATTTGTTTATATTTATGGGATGTAACTTTATTTAAATGCTTGTCACTGTATTTTCCGGAGTTCTTACGTGTTAAATGATTATTTCGTAGCGTGGATTTAAAACAATATCTGGGGTTATAATCTTATGAGGTATGATCTCTTGTTTTAGTAACCTCAGGAGGATTAAGTTTTTGATTTGCTTGGAGTGATTATGATTTTCTTTGGCTATTGCGGAACTGACTCGGAACTTTGTGGATTTGATTTATTGGACATTACTGTAGTACTCGTTATTTGACTTATCACTGGAATTTTCACTTTCTTATTAATCTATCGTGACCGTCGGAATAGCCATATTATATAGACTTTTCTCTATAATACCATGATCGGATTGAACATGTTACTGTATTGATTTCTGTTCTCAGAATAACCCTTTCTTAGCGATGGAGGTTTGTTTTTATATCAATCTGCTCGTCCGCGGGTAATTTTTTTGTTACTTGTCATAATAAATCAGCGGCTTAATAATTAATGGCTTGCTATTGTCACCGCAAATGGATAAAGCTCAAAAATTTATGTCTTTCGCGGGTGAGTTACATTAATGGAAGTGATGAGCTATTTATGACCTAATTGAAAAAGGGGTGGTGTTTTTTGTATGCTTTCGTCTGTCTGTCTGACAGGATATTTATAACTACATTAGTGTAGTCGCATATTCGATTTCTAATTTAATTTTTATCACCAGTGAATTTATTTTCTGGTTACTCGGAGTTCCTGTCTAGTTATAATTTTCTATTTTTCATTATGTTTGAACTTATTCTGTATTCATGGGGTATAACAATTTAATAATACATTCTAAGTGTACTATATTCTAATTTTTAATTTTTAGTAGTTTTATCTGTAACTTTCTGTAAATTTCTTTTGCTAAATCTATGTAAGAAGCATCTGTGAAATAGGGCTCCTATACATTGGTAGTTTTATATGGTTATAAAGTGAAGAAAAATTCGGATTTTGAAACAACAGTTGAAGGAGCTTGTGTCCCATTAGGATTTATACTTGTTTTTCAATACAAGTATATGTTAGAAGAGAAATTAAATAATAAACAAAGTGGTGACACCAGCTGCAATCCCGCTTTTTGCCTTTCTCCTAAAGTGACAAAAACTGAGGTCCTAATAAAAAGTGCCGTAAAAAAACACGAAGGCGAAATACGAAATCCCACCTCCCGATGTAGCAAAGTGCAACAGAACTCAAGGAACACACAACCACGGAAAAAAGGGAACAACAGAAGATGGACCCTACCATCAAGACCAACTCCATTGCCCTGCAAGTGCTCCGAAAACACCCATTCAACAAAAAGTCAACCATAGTATAGGCGCCCATAACAAACCAAGTACGGATAATTTTTTAGGTTAAGTAAAGAGCAAGAAACAACTTCAAACACTACTTTCTTACTCAATATTAAATCGATGACACAAAACTGACGAAACTATCCCATTAAAAACGTTTTGTAGACAAACGGAATTATTAGATGACAGCTCTCTGTCTATTGTTTTACTGAACATTCAATCTCTCCGATATAAATTGGACGAGCTGTATATATTCCTGGAAAATTTGGACTTTCCACAAATAGTAATATTAACCGAACACTGGCTTAAAAATGATGAGCCTATTTATTTACCGAACTATAACGTTATTTCGAAATATAGTAGAAAAACAGCAACTCATGGTGGGACTTTAATATTAGAAAAAAACTCTTTAACTGATAAATTACCTTTTACCAATATCACCAAATTTGATAATCTATTACAAGAAAAAGCATTCGAGTTTTCCATCAGCTTTTGTAAGAAAATCAGTAATTCTTATTAAAGAACTAGAGTCAATATTAAACGATCTTCCTGCGAAATGCAAAATAATATTAACAGGTGATTTCAATATCAATTTCAATGATAAAGAGAGTAATATCACACAGTCACTAATTAATCTCTTGACTGCTTTTGATTTGACAGTGCATGTGAAATCGGATACCAGAATATCACAATACAGTAGTACTGCTATAGATTATATATGCAGTAACTTAGATTCAGAACAAGTCACATGTTCGGTTGTATCTGCAGGTCTCTCTGACCATGAGGCTGTTTTCTGCACACTAGATGACATTGTTTCAAAATGTAAAAATGAGAAATTTAGATATGGTAGGCTATATACTGCATCCAACTATAATAGGTTCTATTTGAAATGTCAGCAAACGAATTGGGAATCAACTACAACAATAAATGAAAGATTTCAAGTCTTCCATAATGAACTCCTTAATATTTTCAATGATATTTTTCCCTTCCGAAAGATAAAAAACAAACAAAAAAAGCAGTGGCTTACAAAAGGATTGAAGAATTCTGCAAGAAACATGAGATCTCTGCATTATATCAGAAAATATACAAATACAGATTTTTTTCATAATTACTTCAATAAGTACAGGTCAATATATCGAAAGTTGATAAAGTTAGCAAAATAAAATTATTATAAAGATCGCATTGATGGTGCCACCAACAAATCAAAGGAGAGTTGGATGATAGTAAATGATCTTTTAGGAAAAAATTCCAAGAAGAAAGTAGATTTGGAGTTGAATCCGGACACATTGAATGAGTACTATTGTACAGTTGCAGATGAATTGACAAAAAATCTAACCAAAGCCTATGATCCACTAATAAATTTAACAAACGTGAGGGAAGGGAAACTTAATCTTGTATGACACTAATATTGATGAATTGAAAGAAACGTTACATTATATTAAAAATAAAACCGCAACTGGATTTGATGACATTTCTGTTAGGATTTTTGAAAATCTTCCAAATAATACAACTAGTATCTCTGATAAATGAATCCTTCAAAGAAGACATATTTCCACCCTTTCTCAAAACATCAATTGTTATACCGATCTACAAAGGTGGTGAAGTGAACTCTCCCATGAATTTTAGGCCCATTTCTCTCATTCCCACGTTAGCCAAAATCATCGAAAGACTCGTTAAGAAGAGAATCTTTGACTTTTTGCGTGTGATATATTGAGCATCAAACAGTTTGGATTTCAGTGCAATAAGAACACAAATGATGCAATATTTTTACTGTTATGGGAACTGTATACTAGGATCAATGATGGTGGAGTTGCCGCGGCTGTATTTTGTGATTTATCGAAGGCTTTTGACTGTGTGAATCATGAAATACTGTTGCGGAAACTTCACCGTTACGGATTTTGAGATAAAGCACATTCATGGTTTACGTCATATTTATGTGGCCGCACACAAGTAGTTAAGACAAAATCAATTTCAAGTTTAGGTAATATACAATGTGGCGTTCCGCAAGGATCGGTCTTGGGTCCAATTTTGTTCTTACTATATGTTAATGATCTGACGACGCTTGACATTTCAGGTAATGTCACCCTGTTCGCCGATGATACCACCATACTATGGCATAAAGATAAGGAAGCCGATCTTCATCATATCATCAATTCAGATATAATAAAAGTCAAAGAGTGGTGCGACTCGAACCTTTTGTCCTTCAACATATTAAAAACCAAGATAGTGTCTTTCAAATGTGCAGTTGCTGATATTTTTTTAAACCACCAGATTATTGAAAACAGTGTCGTTTCTAAATTTTTAGGACTATACATTGACAACGGTCTTAAATTCAATGAACATGTGAAAAACTTGAATAAAAAATTGTCCTCTGGTTATGCTGTGAAAATTGCTGCAAATGAACTAGGATACTCAACCGCAAAGACAGTATACTACTCCTTGGTAGAATCACATTTGAGATACGGTATCCCATTCTGGGGAGTGTGCAGTGGTAATGCTCTTCAAAGTGTTTTTGTTTTACAAAAACGAGCCTTGAGATACCTCTGTAAATTAAAATTTCGTGATTCGTGCAGACCTCACTTCAAGCAACACAACATACTCACGGTAGTATCAATATTTATACTTGAGACAGTGTGCCTCATAAATAAACGCAAACAAAATTTCATTACAGAGAGTAGGTACGCCACCCGTCAAAGTAACCATCTCAAACTACCATTACCATCTTCCACTCTCGTTAAGGATTCAATTATATATAACGGCTGCAAAATGTACAATCACCTTCCAAATAATATTAAAGATATACCGTCCAATGCCAGCTTCAGAAAAGCAGTAAAAAGAGTTATCTCCGATAGAGCCTATTATAGTTTGGAAGAATATTATGTGGATAGAATAGAAGGATAAGTAGACCAAAACTATACACTGTGATATCATATACCTTCTATTGTTTGTTATATTTTTAAACTTTAAATATTTTGAATTTTTCGAGTTTTGAGGATTTTAAATTCTTGAGTTTTAAAACTTTTTATATTTTTAAATTTTTGAATTTTTGGATTTTAAATGTTTTTAAATTTATTGATTTAAAAAAAAAGTGTGTTGCTCTTTATATATATATATATATATATATATATATATATATATATATATATATAAATTTTATATGTGTTTTTTTATTAATTATTTTATATGTGCTATTTTTACACATTTATCAAATGGTATTAACTTAATTTACATTTATATATACACACTTTGTCAATAAGATATTATTCTTTGATAATAAAGCATATTTTGATTGATTGATTGAAGATAAACATATGATATAGAACAAACCTAGGTGATCTTCATTCCAGGCCAGGAACCTATGGCAATTAAAAATTAAATATATACTACAGCTACAGCTAATTTTAATTATTTTAGAGGGGTACTCCTGAAAAATTATTTTGAGCAGTGTAATGTATCAAGATGGAGTGTTTTTTGTGCAAACAAACTAAGCAACCCACCAAAGAAGTAAGAAATCCTGTTATAGCTGTGATACATGCAGAAATTTAATATATCTGGAATGTACTGAACTTTGCCCTTCCGAAATAAAATGCCTTCCTCTACAAAAAAGGTTATTGAATTTCAAATGCAGAAATTGCCGAAACTTTGACCTCATGAGAGTCTTGCAAAACACAATAGGAGATAAGGAAACAATAATAAAAAACCAGGAAGAACTGATCAAAATGCTTCAAGAAAAGTTAAAAATTCTTGAAGAAAATAGCAAAATAATTGAGAAAACAACAACTTATGCAGACATACTAACGAAAAAAACAGAACAACCCCCAGTAAACTCCTACCACAACATTCCAGAAATAACAATAAAACCAAAATTACAACAAGAACCAATTCAAACAAGGAATGATATTGGCAGCAACTTAAACCTTGCTGATCTAAAAATAGGAGTCAAAAGTGTGAAATCTGCAAAAAATGGAACATTTATTCTAAAGTGTAAGACAAAACAGGAGTTTGAAATACTGGAGAAAGCGGCAAAGGACACCCTGAAAGACAACTACAACATCGAATAATCTACTATGAATAAAAATAATAAACTTCAATCAAGAAAAACGGACTGACAGAGAGCTTCAAAGTGACTTTTCTAAAGAAAGGTAGGAAGGGAAACATTATCTTCGCTGAAAGCTTGGCCAATAATTTCAATAAACTAACACAAGCCAAAAGAGTTTATATTGGTTGGGAATCCTACCCAGTGTACGAAGATCTGAGTGTGCCAAGATGTTACAAGTGTCAAGGTTTTTACCATAAACAGCAAGAATGTAGAAGAAAGCTCACATGTCCCCAATGTGCTGAAGAACATGAGGAAAGAGACTGTCCAAAACAAAGAAAGTGCTGTGCAAACTGTTTGAACGCAAATAAAAAATATAGAACCAACCATAAATTAGATCATCAGACAACTGACGGTGAATGCCCCACCTTGAAATACCAAACGGAGTTATTGAAAAACAAAACGGATTACCTTTCGCAATGGTTGTAATAGATGAAGATATAATATTAGATAACCTCCATAAGGAAAATGAAAAAGCCAAGGGGAAATATATAAACCCAGAGGAATACATCACATTTGTCGATACTTCAATAAGTTATTGAATCTAATTCATCTCTACATAAGAAGTGCACGGAAAAATTTCGATGAGCTCTTAGCACTAATTGAAACCTATGATATCGGCAGGTGTGACGTATTCATCCTCAGTGAATGCTTTCAAATCGAACCCATAGACAATTTCACAATCCCAGGGTTATATAATAAAGGTGACTTCAACAGAAATGATGGGGTTTTAATCCTCATCAAATCCCATCTAAATTATAGCCTTACCAACACTAAGCTTATAATATGTGGAGCAACCTTGTGTACTCTCAAATTGATTATTGATGGTTCATCTTTCAAAATAATTGCCTTATACAGACCGAATCCCAGTAGCATAAACTCTTTCATTGAAGAAATAGATGCATACCTTGAGGAACATAGAGGAAGAAATGATTATGAAATATTCGTTGGGGGTATCAACATTGATATTCTAAACGAGACAATGATGTGAATGTAAATAAATATTTTGGTGTTCTCGCCAAACATGGATTCGAGCCCCATGTAGGTCAAGCCACCTGAGTAACACGAGAAAGTGCAACTTGTTTAGATCATATCTTTGTAAAAAGGCATGTCAATGACAAGCACAAATATAACATTAGTTCATACATCATCAATTGTCATATTACAGATCATTTTCCAGTAATGATCAACTTTGACTCTAAAGAACAAAAAGAAGTTGGAAAAGGAACCTTGGGACAGAGAACATATATTAAATATAACTTCAAGAAGCTACACCATTTATTAGGAAATGCGAATTGGGCTGATGTACACCAATGTAATGATGTTCAGACAGCTACTGACAAATTGTATGCATTATTTGATAGTCAGGTACAGCTATGCCAAGAAAATGGTTAAAACGGAAAACACTAGAGTAAAGAAAATTAAACCCTGGATCACTTTCGGGCTTATAACTACTATAAAAAGAGACAAAATGAAAAAACAACTCACATGAACCTACTCCCAAGAACGTGAAACAGCATATAAAATATATAGAAATAATCTCAATAAACTTCTAATTAAAACTAAAAACGACTATTATAAAAATCAATTACAGAATAACCCAAATGACATAAGAAAAATGTACCAGGTTATAACTGATGCAACAAATGGAAATAGCAAAAGAAATAATGAAAAGATACAAATTACTTCCGATACCGATTCCGCCTTCAAAGAAACCCATGAAATGTCAAACCACTGTAACGAATACTTCATTAACATAGGTTTTAATATGCTGCAAAAAATTACACCTCCCACTAACTTCACGGAAAGAATTGCACTGAACAAAAGCTCCATGTTCTTGTCACCTATTACTGAAACGGAATTAATAAGACATATTCACACATTAAAAAACAATAGCTCCCCTGATGAGGATGGCTACACAGCTGAAATAATGAAAGCAAATCACCAACATATTCTAAGTCCTCTTATTCACATAATGAATCTCATCCTTCAAACTGGAGTTGTTCCCTCACAGTTTAAGAAATCAATCATCACACCGATTCATTAGAGTGGTGACAAAACAAAGATAAAAAATTATAGGCCAATCAGCTTAATAAATAATTTCGGAAAAATCTTCGAAAAATGTCTGAAAGAACAACTAGTGAACTTTTTAACGACAAACAATATATTGAGCACACAACAGTTTGGATCCAGAAGGGAAAAGCAACAACTGATGCCACGTATGCCGTTATAAATGAAGGAACTAGAAATATGGATATTGATAGGAAATGTATAGCAGTATTCCTAGACCTAGACTCATTGATATTCTCTACCGTCATGGAATACGAGGCACTGTGTTAGATGTCTTCACCAGCTACCTCTCAGATAGACAACAACAAGTAAAAATCAATAACACCATAAGTAACCCAATGACTGTAAAACTTGGAGTACCGCAAGGCACAGTACTGGGGCCTGTGTTATTCCTGCTATACATAAACTCAATGCTTTCCATAATGACTAATGCAAAAATTATTTGATATGCAGATGACACAGTAATAATTTTTAACAGTAGTTCATAGGAAGAAACGAAAAATCTAGTAGAAAATGATGTGGCTTCAATAAAAAATTGGTTAACGTGTACCAATTATCAATAAACTTCGATAAAACACATTACATAGCCTTCTCTATCAGTAACGCCAACGGGCCAAACTTCAATACAATAAAAATTGCGGGGACCAATAATGAAATCAAAGCGACTACTGAAGTGAATTACCTGGGAATTATCATTGATCAGAATCTCAAGTGGAACAAACACATCATATACTTATCAACGAAAATTAGAAAGCTTATTCATAAATTTTACCAATTACGGGAAATAATGTCCAAACCTTTACTGCTGATAGTCTATAAAGCCCTTGTTGAGTCAATTCTGAGATATGGAATACTTGTATGGGGTGGTCTTTATACTAATTCTTTGCGAAGTTTAAATTTAATCCAAAACTACATTTTAAGAATCATTTACAATAAAAAAAGACGTTACTCAACAAAACTTCTCTTATTGAATGAATGTGGTTTTTTGTGGAGGAACAAGGTTTCTTGACATGTTTTTTGGGTAACCTTCCTGATTATATTTTCATTTTCAGACTGTGGAATGTTACCCAAAAAACATGTCAAGAAAAACTTCTCTATAATAGAGAAATATGTAATATCCGAACTCTATACTTCCTAAATATTTGCATTTTTGCCTTCAAAAATCCTGAGTTGAGACGGCCAGTTTGTCATCCATACAACACAAGAAGTATGTCTAATAATTTACTTCAAATCCCCCAAAATCACAAAAATAAAACTCACAGATTCATTCTTTACTTATTACCCACAACATTCAATAAACTACCTATTAATCTTAGAGTAAAATATCTGCATCAACTACATACTACATACTCCTCTCTTTTCTTCATATATAAATACTCATTATTCTTTTAACTTACAACCACAAAATACACAGCTCTTTCACCTCACCAGTTACTTCTAAATTAAATTAGCTTGCGTATGAACAACAATACTGTATCATACTATGTTCTTTGCACAATTTCTGTCGATGCACAAACAGGTGTTACAACACCTAGGTGCATTCGGCAAATTGTGTTTGTAAATGTAATATTGTTAATTGTTACTGAAAGCTGTAATTGTAACTGAAAGCTGTAAATGAAATGTAATTTGTACTTGAATAATTTGTAATTAAATTTGTAATTAAATGATTTGTAGGGATAAAAAAAAAACTTCTTTTATTCTAATATTATACTATATATTAGACTTTTGCGACAGTAATAAAAAACTCAAGAAATTGAGCTAAGAATGCATAATGATATTTCTTATTATGGAATGACCTACTCCTAACTTATGAAGTCGATGGAGCATCTATATAACTTCAAGCGAACATATTTGTTTCTCCTAGGCTGCATAGTGTGTCAGAGTCCAATTGCTCGGGTTCTATCATAGGTAGAAAGATGATTCAAAAACGAAAGTAAACTAGACAAAAAAGTCTATAACCAGAAATCATTGCCGAATATACAGGGCAAACCGAGGAAAATCTAGAGAGTCGAGTGCATTTTTTTCAAACGGAATGTTAGCTAATTTTTTTAAGCAGTTTTGTGACCTTCATCTAACCCTCCAATATTATTGACTATCTCTCAACCACTTGAAAGTTTTTAATTTTTTTATTGGTGCCTATGCGAGTTGACCGACTTCTAGTCGTCCGATTAATTTGAAATTTGGCAGGTGTTCATAATTCCGGAGATAATGCATGGAATTTTAGTTAGAGGAAAAACAAACTGGCGGCTCCAAGATGGCAAACGAGATTTGTAATTATGGTCCGATTTGTTTCAAAATTGGTATGTGGGGGTTTTCGGGGTCGGAGATTATGAATTTTTTGTGAAAATTAATACATTCAAGATGGCGACTCCAAGATGGCGGACGAGTTTTGTGATTATGGTCCAATTCGATTCAAAATTAGTATGCGGGGGTTTTCGGGGTCGGAGATTATGATTTTTTTGTCAAAATTTATAAATTTAAGATGGCGGCCCCAAGATGGGGACGAGTTTTTGATTATGGTCAATTCATTCGAAATTGGTATGTGGGGGATTTCAGGTTAGGAAATTATGAATGTTTTTTCAAAATCTATAAATTCAAAATGGCGACTTCAGAATGGCGACTTTAGGATGGCGGACGAGTTTTGTGATTATGATCAGATTCTATTCAAAATTGGTGTGTGGGAATTTTTGGGGTCGGAGATCATGATTTCTTACAGCTTAAAACTTACAGGGAAGAGACCTTGTAATAACGATGCTCTATTAGAAATGAACAGATTAAGGCGAACTAACTAAAAAGCAAAAAATAAAATAACTAATAAAAAACCTTTTTAAAAACAAGCTTTTATTTAAGCCATATACTAAACTATAAAATAAGTTTAAATCATCGCTGACAATAATTTATAAATTTTTTGTTGAATTATATGGTTTCAGAAAGCTTGTCGCGTGAAGTGTTCATAAAAATAGGTACCAATTAGTTTGATTGGGTAGTGATTGGTTGGTAAGTAAGAACTTGTCGAAGTATTAATTTTATTACAATGCACGCAACAAGCGTTTTGAAACCAAATAATTCAACAAAAAATTATTGTCAGCGATGACTTATACTTATTTTATACGTTTTAGTACACGGCTTACATCATAGCTTGTTTTTAAAAATATTTTTTTTTTTAGTTTTTATTTTTTATTTTTTGCTTTACTACCCCCTCCTGTATATGCGAGTTATTGGTAACACGGGTACTTCTTGTAGGAATTACATCATAACTCGTTTCAGCTGAGAGAATTCTAGTATTATGCCCATCATATCCTAGGTTTAAGTTGTCATAAGCGTTTAAACTATTACAATCATTGAAGTAATTTGAATTTCCGAAATTTACAGAGCAATTTATACAATCAGTAAGATTGGGATTCAATTCCGGGGGTTTACTGGTGATATAATTTGCGACTGAGGGTCCCTCTCTTTTTCTGGAATCCTCTTCTTTTGAAAAAAAAACTAGGACACCACTGAGCCAGAATTGGCGATTCCATGCTTTTTTAAGATACTGACGCTTCAAGGTGACTTTCATTGAAATGTATATCTCCGGACGTTTCGATGTGTGAGACTCAGATTGTATCGGGAATATTTTTGTCTATGATAATTTTAAGGTCTTCTGGTTTTGTACTTGGGTCTAATCGGGTTACATGAAGTTCCACATGTTGAGGAATTGTCTGCCGCTTCGGGTATTGAGAATTACCCCAACTAGGAATTTTCGTCGGTTATGCTTTTGTGTGGACCAGCCATCGTTTCGATTGCTATTATTCTTGATGGAATGTCCTAATTCTTGTAAGTACTCCATTACACTGCGGGTTCTAGCTTGTGGAATTGAAGAACTCACTTGTGCAGGATAGAAAATAGTTTTTCGTTTTTCGATCTGCAGTTTGTTTTCTATTGTGTGGCCGGGCGCGTAGTCACTCCCGATTCCAGAATTATTTTTTCAATGTTGTTGTCGAGGTCATGATTTCTTGTATAGATATTTTATTCGCACTATTCTCAACAAGCTTCTTTTCGAATTCGGCGCTTTTTGTACTATCGGTTCTTACAGTTTTTTCCTTCAGTTTTTGTTCGAGGTTAGCGACTTTTTTTACAGTAGTGCACAATTTTCTTGAATAATTAGATTTTGGGATTCCATTTCACGTATTATGTCTCAATGGAGTATTTTCAGCTAATGATACTTTGACTTCATTTCTTAGGTACAGATTGTTTATTTCATATGCCACTTCTTGTTCACTACTCATTGGTTCATGACGACACTGAGTATTTTTATGTTGACTTACTTATATAATGCATCTAGGGTGAAATAAGTCTTTACATTTTCGGCACAAAACGTAATTTGTAACACTTTTTTTGCAATGTTTACACACTGTTTTAGCGGAGCTATTCAACAAAAATCTGCCACTTGCCGCCATCAATTCAGGCTTCTAATGCATTTATCTCAATTGCAATGGTTTATTTTATGTTACTTTCATGTCACTGATACAAATATACATAATTAATCTTTTGACACCACTTTTGATACAAATATCAACTTGTATCCTTACTAAAACTTATATAAATTACTATTGCTATCTACTCTGAATGAAGGATTATTATTATTATTGCGTATTGTTCTCTAGGCTGTGTTGGGTTCGGCACCAATTTTATAAACATATTCCTTCAGCACTATGATTTGCCCCTTGGTATTCTGGACGAAATGCTCGAAAAATACTTTATGTTGTTCTCGTTCTATATTTTGTTCTTCTTGAAGTTTCCTGGAATTTCCCTGCAACAAATCATTTTCCCATTTTTTTTTCTCTCTCTCTCTCTCGCAGTTCCACCTCCTTCTGTTGACGTGTCTCTTCCTTCTTCATTTATTAGCGCTTCACAAAACAAAAATAAACTCTGACAATTAAATAAGATATATCGTTTATTGGCTTATTTCTAACTCTCTAACTAACTCTCCTGTACCAACCCGTTTAAAAGGCCATTAGCACCTAGAGAATTAGCGGCAGCTGCTTCTCGAAATATTTCATAACAATATTTAAAAAAAATATCAGATGATCCCATTATAACATTAACAGATTTTGTCCAATGGTTTGAATTGCAATAAGATCATTCTGTGTAAAAATTATTGATTTCTCTTGGGTTATAGATTTTTTTAACCCTTAATTTTCAATAATTAATTTATCATAGAAGGATTAGCAATAAATATTTTGGCAAGATGTTTCGTATTGTAATTACATTCAACACTTTATTCTAGCATTTTCGAGGATTATGGATCCAATTCAATACTTTTACCAAATAAAAAATGTTTATTTGTCAGTGGCAGATAGTGTTCGAGATCTTGGCATATTATTTGACTCCAAAGTAACATTTAAGACACACATTGATAATATTGTCTCTAAATCATTCAAATAATTAGGCTTCATTCAAAGATCTTCGGATCTATTCTCCATTTACACTTCCAAGATATTGTACTGCTCTCTCATTTGATCACTTATTGAATATAATTGTATGATATGGTGTCAGTTTTATTAAGCTGATATCAATAGAATTGAGAGAGTTCCAAATAAATTTTTAAGGTCGTGTGCATTCAAACTTGGATATCAGAGAGACTATGAATATTCTGACATTCTGAACATATTGAATTTATCAAGTTTAGAACATCGAAGAGATGAAATAGACTTAAGATTCCTGCACAGGGTTATAAATGGAGCTATAAGTTGTCCAAATGTAATTGAACTCTTTAATCTAAATGTCAATCCCAGAAGAACAAGAATTTCAGTACTATTCATGGTTCCTCATCACAGTACGAACTATGGCCAAAATGAGTCAATTACAAGGGTAGTTAAATTAGCAAATAAAAATAGTGGAATAATTGATTTATTCGATACATCCACATATTCATTCAGAAGTCAAATGAGGCACATTAATTTGTTGTAACGTAGTTTTAGTTTATTATGATTATATTTGTTGCCCTGGAATGCAGGGTCTTCTAACCGAAACCACAAATGTGCGGCTGGCTTCTGTTTGTTGACTCCGTTGATTTGTCGTTTACTACCAAGTGTTGTTCATCCTTGCACTTCTTCACCGTAGTGATGAGGGCCGAAAGCCCGAAACACGTGTCTACGGTCAACACTTCTCTTTGAGGGCTATATCCAATAAAGTTCTTCCATTTTGTTTTTAACAGTCCCCTCGATATTCCCCCCTTTCATCTTGATAATCCTGGACTCGGATGTCACAAACAAATGAAATTAAGAGTACTGAAAATCTCAGATCCAAAATTCCATAAACAGAATTTAAACATTCTCTTGAACCTTTTCTTAGAGAATTCATATCCAAAAACTTTACTTAATAACATTCTATATAATACTTCGTCTCACTTAGAAGTACTAGCCTTAAACACTAATAACTCGAACATTGTCTCAAACAACAATGAAACTAACAAAACGCCTACTCAACCTTTTTTCACTTCATTACCATATATAAGAGAGGTCACTCCTAAACTCTCCAGATTATTTAACAATCCTAAAAAAATTAAAATGTCATACAAACAGTTTTAACAAACAGGTCAATTTATTTATTATCAAAGATAAAACTCCATCACTTTCAATGTCAAATGTAATTCATAGTATTCTTTGTCATAGTTGTAATAAACAATATATTGGTCAAACGCAAAGATCATTATCGAACAGAATCATTTCTCATAAAAGTGACTGCCGATTGCATCCTAAAAGATGTGCTTTGGCAGAACATGTGAATAAATTTGACCACCAGATGAATTACGATACTGAAGTGCTAGCGACAGAGTCACATACATCTAAGAGAATATTCTTAGAAATTGCTTTCATTTCCCAAGAAAAGAATTGTATAAATAACCATTTGAGTGAGATCTACTCTTATTTATTGTCTTTAAATATCAATCAAAATTGCCAAAATGTGATTTATTAAAATATATATATATATATATATATTCGATTCTTGAATCCTTTTTGAGATATTTTTTTTAGGAAGGTTTTCTTGGGTTTTGGATTCTTTGAAAACAATGTTCTAGTAGTTCGTAGGAGAAGACGTTTCGTCCCTGGCCGGGGACATTTTCAATTCTTTATTTATTTTATTTTTTTATATAAAAACATACATGGTTTGCTGGAAAAAAATATTTTTCTGTAACATACATTGGGAAACAATACACAAACAGGTGACCTACCTTGGCAGAAAGTTCGCTATTTTTTGAAAAAAACTGCGAGTAATGATCGTGGTATTACCACTGAGGTGTTGTAATTATACAGTTAGGTTTTTGGTTTTTGTGCCTCATTATGTTTTGTGGCTATAGTTATAAAAATCGGATATCTTATTCACTTTTGGAAAGTTTACTTTCTTAGCTGTGCGTGCGTTCATTGAATGGCTGACGGAGATGTGGTCAGAAATGACGCGTATCTTGTCATGGAGTTCGTGTTTGCTCGTTGAATTCGTAGCTAGGATGGTTGGGATTTCGAATCAGTGTATTGGTGTTAGGGGAAATGGGGGCTAGTTGGTTCTTCATAACAACTGAAATATGATTTTGGTTACTGGTAGTAAATTTTATAGAATATTATGGTACATATATATATATATATATATATATATATATATAAATATTAACCATTTGAGTGAGATCTCTTATTCATTGTCTTTAGATATCAATCAAAATTGACAACAATGTAATATAAAATGATAGTTCTTTTTAACATTACCGCCACCTGGTAACATCAGTTGGTACTAATCTAACAGTTGGCACCACTGTAACTAATTCCAAGTGACACCTGTCAGGTGTCGTTGGCTTAAATATAATTGCGAGATTCATTCCTAACCTGTCAGTTTCACTTGTCGCACCACATAGAGTACACATTTATACTTATATAATTTTAAACAACGCTAATGTGGTTGTAGTAACTTTGAACTTCGTTTTATTCCTTGATCTACGTTTTTTCCTTTTAATTAATTAAACCAACCAAATTAATTTTTCTGATATGATTTAATTAATTTGTCATTACTATTGGTTTTTTTATCTATTGTAGTCTCCCTGATGATGGAAATAAACATTTCCGAAAGCTTGGATAAACCTGAAAGAGTTTACTTTGTCATTACTGCTTACCCCAATATCCCTAGTTATATATATATATATATATATATATATGTATATATATATATATACATATATACTAGCTGACCCGACAGACGTTGTCCTGTCCAAATTTCTATGTTCCCTAAAATGTTTTCCCGAAAACTCTCGTCCGCGTAGAATGTCTTTTTTCTATGTTTTCCTTTATGTTGTTCCATCTAGACTATGCTTTTGACTACTTCCGCTTCCTGTTGTCGCGTTATCCCGTTTTCCTGTTATCCCGTTTTTTCTTTATCCCGTTTTCCCATTATCCCCTTATCCTGTCATCCCATTATCCCGTTTTTTGTTATCCCGTTATCCCATTTTCCTGTTATCCCGTTTTTTCTTTATCCCTTATCCCCTTATCCTTATCCCGTTATCCCGTTTTTCGTAATCCCGTTTTCCTGTTATCCCATTTTTTCATTATCCCGTTATCCCGTTTTTCCCTTATCCTGTCATCCCGTTTTCCCGTTTTTTTCATTATCCCGTTATTCCCGTTATCCCGTTTTTTATTTATCCCGTTATTCCGTTTTCCCGTTATTCCCTTATCCTGTCATCCTGTTATCCCGTTTTTTCGTTATCCAGTTATTCCCGTTTTTTCTTTATTCCGTTATCCCGTTCTCAATTTATCGTACTACAATTATTATATTCGATTGCCATCTTGCAACCCTATTGCGGATCTGTGGATAAAATAAAATAAAATAAAAATCGCGATGGAAAAATAGAGGTTGATCGTAGAAGGGTGAAAATTTAGGGTGGTATGTATTTTTGAATGCTGTATCATAAAAAAACAACAAATTTTATCTAAAAAATAAAATAAAAAATTAAGGGGTGGACCACCCTTAACATTTAGGGGGATGAAAAATAGATGTTGTCCGATTCGCAGACCTAACCGATATGCACACAAAATTTCATGAGAATCGGTCAAGCCATTTCCGAGGAGTTTAATTACAAACACCGTTTCACGAGAATTTTATATATTTATATATATATATATATATATATATATATATATATATATTTAATATGAAGTGGAAATTAATGTCTGTAATTGAATATCAATGAAAACAATTTTTGTGGCATTCACACAGGAAAATTAAAACTAAAACTAAAAAATTAAAATGTGGATCGGCCAGGATTCGAACTTGGGACCTTTCGATTTCTAGTCGAACGCTCTTCCAACTGAGCCACCAGTCCTTGTTCGAAACCGGCGATTCACACCTTTAAATTCAGTTCTGTGTTAGTGACGAAGATGATGGGGGTTAATGTGACGCATGAAAACATTAACGCATGCACACCTAATGAAAATTAATTAGTCTATCCCTGGCATCAATCCTATTTCGGATTTTCGACCAACTTCAAAACCCGAAATTTTTAGGTGTGTATAACTAAAGCCAAGTAAATATAATATGAAGTGGAAATTGATGTCTGTAATTGAATATCAATAAAAACAATTTTTGTGGCATTCAGACAAGAAAATGAAAACTAAAACTGAAAAATAAAAATGTGGATCGGTCAGGATTCGAACCTGGGACCTTTCGATTTCTAGTCGAACGCTCTTCCAACTGAGCCGCCAGTCCTTGTTCGAAACCGGCGATTCACACCTTTAAATTCAGTTCTGTGTTAGTGACGAAGATGATGGGGGTTAATGTGACGCATGAAAACATTAACGCATGCACACCTAATGAAAATTAATTAGTCTATCCCTGGCATCAATCCTATTTCGGATTTTCGACCAACTTCAAAACCCGAAATTTTTAGGTGTGTATAACTAAAGCCAAGTAAATATAATATGAAGTGGAAATTGATGTCTGTAATTGAATATCAATAAAAACAATTTTTGTGGCATTCAGACAGGAAAATGAAAACTAAAACTGAAAAATAAAAATGTGGATCGGTCAGGATTCGAACCTGGGACCTTTCGATTTCTAGTCGAACGATCTTCCAACTGAGCCGCCAGTCCTTGTTCGAAACCGGCGATTCACACCTTTAAATTCAGTTCTGTGTTAGTGACGAAGATGATGGGGGTTAATGTGATGCATGAAAACATTAACGCATACACACCTAATTAATATATATATAGAAAATAAGAATTTTCCCTCAGGTAAGCTGATCTGCGGAAAATGTGCCAAAAACATAGGAAAAACAAGTCTAAAAATAGGTTGTAATGGCCTATGCAAGCAGTGGTATCATCGTGAATGCAGTGGACTAAGAAACCGAAATTGACGCACTTTCAAAAGGAGATATTAAGTTTTTATGTGGAACGTGCACAGTGGCTAATTCAACAAACAATGATAACGAATCGGCATTTTACGATGCCATGGAAAATATGAATGTCAAGAAAAAAGTCGACATAATCATCATGAAGCAAAAGGACCTCCTAATCACTGAATTGAGACACCAAATAAAGATTTTGAATAATCATATTGATATATTGAATGGCATCAGGAATAGAAAAAGCATATCCAAACAGGATGAATGAAAAAACCCTACAAGTAGTACAAGTGCTGAGAAAACGCGGCAAGAAATCAAGACAAAAAGAAATCAAGAAAACAAGACAAAAACATATACCACAAAAAACAAACCAGTCCAGCAGGCATCGTCCGCGCATGCAAGCAATGTTGACAGGGTTGCCAAAGCTCAGAAAACTACAGATACCTCAGTAATTTCGAACGAGCATATATCACATGCAATTCACAAAGCTGATACTCTCCAAAGGTGCAACAAGTATATAAATCTGAATAATCAGAATAGTGAAATGGAAAACGACGATAGGAAGTGGAAGACAATTCCAGACAAGAGAAGAAAGAACAGGAATGTTGGTACGCTGGAGGAAAAAACTGAAAATTTCAAGGGAGTATTGCCCAAAGTGTGGCTATATTTGTATAAAATCTCTCCGAATGTTACTGTGCAAGACATAAATACATTTTTGAAAATAGGACAGGATTACAAACAAAAAACACTATTTCTATATCCTACAACACCTACAGAAATAATTACTATGATTCAAAGAATATCCTCCAAACCTGCCTTGATGAAATCGGAGGTCGAATTTTTCACGCAGTAGCTAATATTGTTATCATACCATGTGAATATATCTTTCATCGAAGGAGAGTATCCGAACAGTTTAAAAATATCTAAATCTATACCAGTATACAAGAACAAGATATTAGGATTTATAAAAAAATTATATTATCTCATCTCTGACTGAAAGAAAAAATTACATCATTAAAGAAGTAATTTTTTGTTTTGTTAAATTCATCTTTTTTTCATCGTAGATTATTCCTTTTTTTTATTGAGAATACAATTTTAGGATTAAGCAAGTCAACTAACTTGATTATTGTTTCAGAATGCAAAGGAAAAATAGTAATAAAAACATGAAGAAAAAGTCGAATATAAATAAGGATGGAAATGTTTGTAATGATGATGGTCTAAATAACGAGTACAGAAATAAATGTAGTATTCAAGAAGAATTGAGTCAGTCCTTAAAGGATACCCCCTCAAAAAAAGGTTTATCTGGAATATCTCAACATCCTAAAAAGTATGGCTGGGGCTGAGGTCAGACATAAAATATTTGTTATAGGTGATGAATATGCACAGGGTTTTCCTAGAGTACTGAGACAAATAACAAGTGACAAATTTAGTGTTGAATGTACTGTTGAACAACACTGTGAACTATCAGATCTAACAAAAAATTTATTCCAGGACACTATAAGGTATGGACAAGATGATTTCGTAATAATTATGTTTGATACTAATAACATCAGCAATAAAAAAACTCTTAATACGGCTCTGAGAAATTGCATGAATATTGCCAAAGTCACAAACTTAATTGCATTGTGTGAAAGAAATTGTTCAAGAGATGAAATAATAATCAAGTGCCTTGGGATTTCCACAAGACGTTTCAAAGGTTCTTGCATTAATTCATCTCTAAAATTCATTATTGATCAGAAATGCAGAGAAAGTAAATTTTTAGTGGTAAGTGAAATAAAGGATTACATTAATAACCCAATCAAGTGCAAAAAAATTGCTTTTAAAATGATTGAGACACATTTATCTTATGAAATTTCATATGAAAAAAAAGTTGAGTCTATTACCGATGTAGTAAGTCTACCTGATACTCCTTCGTTTATAGTCAACTTCAATGAAAAAAAAGCTGAATCTATTACCAATGTAGTTAGTTTACCTGATACTTCTTTTTTAGTCAATGTCCGGAAATTGCACCAACCAAGTTGAAACCATTACCCCCCAAGAATAAATTCTATAGAATAGTGAATCCACTAGATAGCAATAAAAACACTGCATCTATTTCGATATGCCACCAAAATATAAGATGCTTTAGTAATAAAGTACTTCAATTATATGTCTTATTGGAAAAAGATATAGACTGTGACTTTCTTTGTTTGTCAGAACACTGGCAAAACAAAGACCAGCTAGATGTTGTGAAACTGAAAAAATTTGAGTTTTGTTCTTTTTTTTGTAGAGAAGTTATGAAAAATGGTGGTGTTGCACTATATAAAAATACTGTCTGTACTCTAAAATGTGATACTTTAAACTTAGATAGGTTTTGTGTGGAGCACGTTTTTGAATGCTGCGGCATTGTTTTACCGCTTGTGAAACTTGCAATTATATGTATTTATCGTCCACCTGATGGAGATATGGACTTATTTCTGAATCTGCTAAATGGCCTGTTGCTCCATACAACTGAAAATAATATAAATGTTATTATTGGGGGCGATTTTAATGTGGACAGCGCTAAGCTACGGCGAGTGAATTATGTTTTGCCATGAAAAGAACAGTAATGGACACGACAAGAGTAACCTCTGCGACTAGTTCCTGTATAGATAATTTTCTAGTGAGCAAGCATCTTAATTATTACGAGTCATCAAACATAAATCTCTGTCTGTCAGACCATTATACACAGCTCCTGAAGTGGCATGTACAGGGAAATCTGAATTTTAGGGATACAAAGTGTACCAATATGTCCATTTTTCGTAGAGATTTTTCAGAAACAAACACTTCAAAATTCTTAGAGTTACTGGAGAATGAAGACTGGGCAGATCTTACTGAGGAAACATGCCCAAATGCAGCCTATGAAATATTTCATAGAACATTAATGTATTATGTTGAAGTAGCTTTCCCTATGAGGAAAATGAAAGTAGGAGGAAACCCAAAGACTAAATTGTCACCTGAACTGATAGATTTAAAAATACTTGTTATTCACTATAACGAACTTTCAAATACAGATGAAATTTTCAGAGAACCTAGCAGACAAGTAACGGAAACCTATAGGAAAAAACTTAGGGAACACAGGAGAAACATTATAGATCAGAGAGTCTCTAGCTCTAGCTCTAGCAATAAAACAACATGGAAATGTATAAATTAAATCAAAAAAATGCAGTGTTAGCTCAGAAATCACTATTCTAGAAGATGGGAAAAAACTTCCAAAAGATATCGCTGCTAGTAAATTTAATAGTTATTTCACACAAGATCAGTTGAGAGACAATGTTGACTACGACTTCATGTTAAGATGTGTCGATATGTGTGCAAACTCCTTATATATGGCACCAGTTACTGAGGCTGACGTTACAACTTTAATGAGATCTCTGAAAAGTTCTAATGCTAGCGGTTTGGACTACATTTGGAATAACATTTAAAAAAAAAGTCATGCACAATTAAGCTATCCCCTGACTAATCAATCCAATATATAAAAAAAATTACCCACACCAAATAGAGAACTACAGGGCAATCAGTCTCCTATCCAGCATAGGTAAAGTTTTTGAATTGAACATAAGGAACCAACTACTGTCTTTTCTAAATAAAAATAAAATGCTCTCTCCACATCAACACGGTTTTACTTCGGGTAAGAGGATGGAAACTGCACTCAACGCTTTTCAAGACCAGATAGTAACTTTGTGGTCTTTTTGTTGACTTTTCACGAGCTTTTTACTATGTCAACCATGAACTGTTATTATCAAAAATGGAAAGGTATGGAATAAGAGGAATTAAATTGAAGTTGTTGCGCTCTTACTTATCAAATAAACACCAGTGTGTTGTTATGCAAAACACACAAGGCCCTCCTCTAGGCATTAAACAGGGTGTACCTCAAGGTTCCATATTGGCCCCCTTCTATTTCTCGTTTATGCAAATGATCTCATTAACTTTTTACAAAATCTGTCAACGATCCAGGTAATATCTTATGCCGACGACACGAACATTATAGTAACACAAAAGGATTTTGAAAGTGTTGTGGAAACAACTGAAACTGCCTACAAAAATGTTATTTTGTGGTCGGAAAAAAACCACCTAACTCTAAATTTTCAAAAAATAATATTAATGAAGTTCTCTCTGAGTAGTCAACCTGATACCCTCTCTATCTTTAACAATAATGACATAAGAGTAGATGCTTCAGAAACAACTAAATTACTTGGGGTTAATATTGATAATAAATGGATCTGGAAACCACATATTGATAGTCTCTGTGCAAAACTGCGTAAGAATTGTTATGCCTTGAGATTCATGTCCAATCACTGTAGTCAATCGATATTGTTAAGCCTATATTATGCCAACATCAACAGCCATTTGCGGTATGGGATACTCAACTGGGGTACGTCTGCTTCATGGGAAAGAGTTTTCGTTTTACAGAAAATGGCAATTAGGATAGTGGATGGTCCAGATTGGAGGGTCTCATGTAGAGATAGTTTTGAACGCTTAAACATTTTGACTGTAGCAGGCCTGTATGTATATGAGCTGTGTATTTTTGTCTATCAAAAGAGAGATAAGTTTTATTGTAGTGGAGAAAATCATCTACATGAAACTAGATCTCGAAATCTGCTTGTTCCAGGCCCACACCGCACAAAAAAGTTTCAGAAAAATCACCTGTTTCTTGGCTGCAAAGTCTACAATAAATTAGATCAGAGTATTAAAACTGTCCCTAATATAAATATATTTAAGAAATTATTGAAAACCCATCTGAAAAATAAGAATATTTACACTGTTGAAGAATTTCTTTCATAACTCTGGTGTATAATCGGAATGTGTCTGTTTTTTATCAATATCTCTATAGTTATATGTTATATATTTTTTATGTCTACATTTATTTTATATTCGAGACGTTTTCTTTGTTATTGTACCACTGTACTTTTCAACAAATGAAATAAATTATATTATTATTATTATTATTAATGAGTACTCAGACAAAAGAATCAACGACATAATATTCAATAGGGTCAAAATTTTCAAAAAAAAACAATATTAACTGCTCTATTTGCTTTATGGTAGACCACAAGTACAAAGGCAGCAAATCACGAATTCCAAACAAAATAAAAATGTGCTTTGAAACATTGAATAATAATAACCAATTCCATCTGACAAATAGAACAGCAGTATTGAAAGCAGTAACCATAAACAAAGATCTCTCTCCGATCAATCGAGGAAACAATTCAAGCCCAAATAACCCAAACAATTTGAACAATAAGGGTTTTTTCAATCAAACTAGACAACATTAATAACCTTAATAGCTATAACATAATGCATCAAAATGTACAAGGCATAAGCAATAAAATTGCAGAAATTGAAATATTCTGTGAAGAAAATGACTAACATATTTTGTATTTCAGAACACTGGTGTAAAGCCAATGAAGTTTCATCCATATGAATAGATGGGTATAGGGTTGTTAACTGGTATTGTAGAGAAAAAAGGGGCCATGGTGGTGTTGGCATATTGGCAAAGACAGGTACTCAATGTAACATAATAGAGGTCAAGTCAATAGAGAAACACTTCGAATGTGTAGCCGTCGCATGTAATATAGGTGGTAGCATAACAAAGACTAACAGTGTTATTATTACTATTTACAGAACACCTGACTCTAATATAGATATTTTTTTGGAAAATGTAGACGCAACGTTAGAAAAAATATCGAACAAATACCATAATCAACAAATAATCTTGTGCGGGGACTTCAACATAAATTTCCTGGAAAGGTCTAAGAACCTGGATGCGATGAATGATATACTAGGTACATACAACTTGATACACACAATCAAAACTCCCACTAGAATATAGACAACATTTGTACAAACATGGAGGAAAATACATACAATACTAAAGTTATCAATAACTATTCAAGTGATCATCAAAATGCTCAGGTAATCACTACCTGTACCTTACAAGAACAAGACAGCACATCCAAATTCAAATATTATAGGGCACTAACTAACCAAGATAATATTAGTCAATTTAAAAATGCCTTACAGAATGAAGACTGGAATGACTTGTATCAATGTGAGGGAAATACTGATGAAAAATACAATATATTCTATAGAATATTCTGATATTATTTTGACATATATTTTCCAGTCAAATGCAAAAAAATTAATAATGAAAACAAACAAACAAACGAAAACCATGGATAACAAAAGGACTGCTGGTGTCAAGTAAAAATATGAAAAATATCTATCAATTAAGTACTACCGGTAACGAATACTATAAAAATACAAAAAACTTTACAGACATTTATTAAACGAAGCCAAAAAATGTACAACACTTCATTAATAACGAACTCTAATAACAGAGTAAAAACAGCTTGGAAACTAATTCAAAACCATAACACAACTAAACATAATGACATAAAAAGTGTCCAAATTGGAGATCAGACTGTAGAAAACACTCAAATAATGTCGGAATATTTTATCGAACATTTTAACAGAATACCTAGCACATTAACCAACAACTTAAGACAGACAACTTCACAGGAGCACACACTTCCTGATCTGCATCATCACTCATTCAGTTTCATACCTTGCACAAACGTGGATATCATTAATATCATTAGGAACCTACAAAATTCGTATGCAACAGGTAATGACGAAATCTCTACAAATACAATAAAAAGTGTTGCTCACTCAATCGCTACACCTTTATCGTTTATAATTAACAGCTCAATGGAAGAGGGCTTATTTCCGACAAACTTGAAAATTTCCAAAATACAACCCATTTACAAAACAGCCAATAAGGACAAGGTTGAAAATTATAGACCCATATCACATATGAGCCCAATTGCAAAAGTAATTAAAAAATGTATATCGGAAAACATAACGTCATATTTAGTCAAGCACAAACTATTCAATAATAATCAAATGCCATCGTAAAATTCGTAGATCTTTTGTATGATAATCTTGAGGCACGTAAAAAATCACTAGATATTTTCTTAGACTTAAGCAAAGCATTTGACCTAGTAGATCACAATATTCTACTGAATAAATTAGACAGATACGGTTTTAGGGGTGTAGCATACTCATGGTTTAAGAACTACTTACACCAAAGAACACACTATGTATCCATAAATGAAACTAAATTCAAACAACTAATAAGTAATGTAGGAGTTCCTCAAGGCTCAATCTTAGGGCCACTGCTGTACATAATATACGTTAATGAGTTCTCAATTCAAAATGCAATTATGTATGAGGATGACACTTCCTTTTTGATAAGTGCTAGTAATCTGTCATCTTTGACGGAGAATGCAAGCGAAACTATACTAAAGGCTCAAAACTGGTTTACAAATAACAACCTAATTTGTAATGAAAATAAATCAGCATTTATAAAATTCAGTCATACAAGCTCAGATTCTAGTCTCCTATTCAAGCAATCTTCTGGAACGATGAAGCAGGTTACGAATATTAAATTCCTAGGCTTACAAATTGCCGAAAACTATAAATGGAATTCACATCAATATATTATTATCAAAATACCCTAATTATGTATTACTTCGCTAATTTTCACTCCATAGTGTCATATGGAATTATCACTTGGGGAATGTCATCTCATGCAGAAAGAGTTTTTGTCCTACAAAAAAGGGTGTTGAAGTCAATAGAAGGAGTTAAAAGAAGAACAAGTTGTAAAGAAATATTTAATGAGCGCAGGATCCTTACGTTACCTTGCATTTATATATTTCAGCTACTAATGTATGTAAAAGCAAATATCACAACATTTAAAAACATAAGAAACTCAGCGACACTGGAAGTGCCAGCACATAGACTATCAAAAACTGAAATGAGTCCAAAATATATGGGAATTAAACTGTTCAACAAATTACCAACCAATATGAGTACATCACGAATAAAAACTTTGAAAAATTACATAAAACTCCTACTCTTGGAAAAGGCATTCTACTCTGTGGATGAATACTTAAACTGCAATCTTGAACTAAGAACTCTAGAAGTACTCTAAGATGTCTAATGGCCCTTGAATATTTGTACTATGCTCTATGTTATTTGTTTTGATACGTTTTAAAATGATTTAGACCTATTCTATATCATTTTCTTGATCAAAAAGAACTATTAAAGATTTTTTTTTTATTTATTACATAGAATAATTGTTGAGGTCAAATAAACACATTTTGTACTTAGTGATCCCATTTGTGTGTTTCAATACTATTTTATATCTACAATATTTTATATCTAGATTTATACTTATTTATACTATTTTATACTTATACTATTTTATATTTATATATTTGACATGACCTATATCATTGTAATGATCCACTGGATGAATAAATATTCTATTCTATTCTAATTCACGTGTCACATGGTACATTTCCGATTAATATGATTGGCAGAGATGATAAAACAACAGAGTAGTAAGAGTCTTTCAAATCGATGATATTTCCATTATCACCGCATGTTTATTTTATCTTACTATTTCCCTCATTATTTTTGAGCCAATCAAATGGCCGAAATTTCAAAAGAGAACCAATCAGATCAGTTTTATAGTGATAAAACGTCTTCTTGCTGTTTTATACTAATAAAACCACTAGTAGATTCGATATTGTTTTTCGATAAAACCACTAGTAGATTCGATATATTTTTTCAATAACACCACACTATGCCCTGTCACCTGTTATTAAATGTCAACGCATTCAATTCATTGTTATATATAATTCAATTCCTATAAGGAAACAGGAAATTCAAAATGGATTGAATAAGGGATTTTGAGCTCACTACATACAGTGATTTGATAATGGAATTCAAATATATACCTTTTTTAGCCTATTAAATGAGCGAAGTAAATCAGTGAATCCTATAATTCTCACACAATTAAGCAATGTTGTGGAGTAGTGGTTATGTAACCAGACTGTCGATAAGCAAAGCCAAGCAACGTCCATTGCGGTTCGTACTTGGATGGGTCCGTGACCGTCGTTTCCTTTCTATATTTTTTTTAATGATTATAGATAAAATTTTGATCTATTCAATATTTCGATAATCAATGAGAACCAATTTCAAAAATATCTTTTTATCAGACTGTCACGCGAAAGGCTCGGATTCAATTCCTAGCAGTGGATCTTTTTTTTGTCAAAATCAGTTCCAGCTACAATATTTTATTTCATAGTGAAAAAATTATATATATTTTAGGTCTTTGAGTGAGTTCAAGAGCAGTGAATAAACAGAATAAATGAATGAATCTGTATACAGAACAATTCCTTTGATTTTGGATCGAGAAGAATTGTTGTAACTTTCCACGTTGAAAATTCAAATATAACATGAATTCTGGTAGTTTTATTCAATTTTAAATGTGATTCGGGAAATATTCTCATCAAATATCATTCGTGCTAGAGGATTTTATCGCAAACATTTTAAAATTTTCCCTTAAGCATTTTTCCTCTAGGAAATTTAACTCGTTCAATTTGCGGCCTTATTATCAAAGATTAAACCATTCAAGCTTCGCTTTCGTGGTTTAATCAGATAATAAGACCCCAAATCGCACTCAGTAAAATTTCCAGGAAAAATGCTCTCGAAAATTTTAAAAAATTTTGAACGATAAAACCCCTAGCACATATGATATTACCCTCGATAATTTTCATTATATTCTCTCACCAAATATAACTCATGCAATGATTATTCATAGGTGATACCACGCGTTAAAACCGATGAAAATAGAATGACTCACTGATGATAATCATAGCACTAGTTCTATTACCCCAGAAAATACTGCATATATATATATTCCACAGCTCTAGTACATATTTATATTTTCTAAATGATCAACTGCATCTACCTGAACTAACAAATGTAATACACTCAACAGCAATGTTTTTGATTGAAAATTCTTTATAATGTTTGAATTTTACTCCAGTGTGATATACTAGGTTTGTTTTGGTTCGCAGTAAGAATGGTTCTGAATCGGTTCAAAGCAGCAGGACAGTTGTGGCACGGAAAACTTTGTGCGAGCCTACTTCGAATATTCGAGAGTGCGACTGTTTTGAACGGTTCAGAACCGCTAGAACTGCGAACCAAAACAAGCCTACTATGTGGCAAGTAGTTCCAACCACAGACCTCTTCCATGAGGTCTCTGGTTTTGACCTACTGTGTTTCTCTTTCTGTACCTTATTGGTTCAGATAATATAATGATCACACAGGGCATATGTAGTTGTGTAACTAATAGAAAGCCACTTACAATTCGAAACGGATTCGGTAATTTCATTTTTTAGGAAGATGAAAACATTAGTGCGAATTTACAGGATCCAATAAATTGGTCAATTTTGTGACCTTGAATTTTATTGATAGGTGTAAACAGAAAATTGTCGTCAATTTGAACTTGACCAATAAATTGATGAGTTTAGAATCGGTTCTAATTTTTCATCAATTTTTAGTGGCAATTTGCAGTAACTTTCGGCCATGAGTTGGATGCCTGCTAGAACAGAGATTTTTAGGTTATGTTATTATTTACACGATTTCACATACCCTACCCTAACCACGAGAAAAATGATTGTGCGAAAAAAAACATAATTTACGTTGCATTACATTCGCAGCAATGTGCATTGCTGTATATAAAAGACAGAGATGTAGAAGATGGTGGATTAGAGCTTGGATTGAGAAAAGAGGAAAAGGGAACTTGACATTAGTTCACGAAAAATTCCAGAGTGCAGATGCCAAAATTGACCAATAAATTGTCAGGTGTAAATATAACCCATATTGGTCAATTTTATTGTTCAATTTATTGATCAATTTTATTGGAGGATCGTGTAAATTCGCACTTACTCTTATGAAAATTACCTTTGAGATCTTCATTATCCGTATTGGTATCTAACTCAAAAGGTTCTGTGGTTGGTTTATGTTCCCCAGTTGATACGATTTCTCCATTTCTGATGTCATCTTGATCAGTATTTCTCTTATTAATTTTGTCGATTTCATCAGGGGGTCCTTGCAAATTTCCATCCGAAAACTCAATTAGCATTAAACTCAAAATAAAATAGATTTTAGAGCCCATTTCACTCTTCTCCGATTATTCAGTCAGTAACGAACACTAAGACAAATCATCAATTTACTAAATTAGATAACTGACCACTTCAGTAAATCTGGAAACTACGCCAAAGATTAGAATTACTGTCCTATTCAATTTTCCATTCCTATTTTAATTTCTAGTTTCTAGCAGCACCGAGTCAGTGTTGTCTATTGTCATGCGTCAGTTTTTCTTCTTCTTCTATCGTTATGGCGTCTGATCAATCAGGTATACAATTCCCCGGTGCTCTCTCTCTTACGTAATCAAGACTTCGTAATTATGCCGCACCCTGGAAGTCTCACTCAAAGTGATACCACAAGTACCCCGTTGATTTTTGTCCATGCACGTATGCGGCAAAATACTCCCACACTTTTCTTTATCTTACATGAAGTCGCTCCCTTCTTCCGACAAATCCGTTGTCATCTGGCTTGGTTAGCAGCGTAGAGAAGAAGGGAGCAGATTTATAAAATGTTCAGTTGTTAAACTTCACTAACATTTAAATATTTTTGAAATGCACGTATTTCTACGGCTGGACAATCACAAACATCAACTTGATTTCCAACCAACAAGGACGCCTCCAGTCCTCCAACCACCATGGTCAGATTTCGAATCTGGGTCAGTTTTTTTCAATTGTGCTAAAACTAAAAAGACACGAAAATGTGTACTAATATTTTTTTTACCCGTGCATCCTGTCAGTGTTCCCTCTGGTGTCGATTTTAGAAAACTAAACATGAGTCATAAGTACATTGTTTACTTTTCCAAACATTAATCAGGGTTATTATAGGTCCTTTCGTCTGTTTCTCGGTGTCGTGTAATCCACACTGCACTTTGAATCAGCTGCTTTTCAGTGTAGTTACGCAAACGAATGAAAAATATAAGTGTACACTGAAGTAAGAAGTTAGGTTTGTTTATCTATGGGTTAGGGTAAGAAACATTTGTTATTATTTTTGTGCTCAAATTTTGGAAATGGCGAATAGAAAAAAAGTGATGAAAAATATGTTTACCGATGAACATGAAGATAGCTCGTTCTACTTCAATTATTCATCGGACTCCAGCAGTAGTGGAGACAATGAAGATTAGTTAGTGATGACCTTATTGCATATTTTAAATTTAATTATGTCCATTTTGAAGTAGAGATCCAAGTTCCCATAAATTAACTAAACATCTGTTCATAATCATAAATTAATTACATTACAAGTCAACATTACCGTAACATTAACCACACATTTTGTTTGAGTGCATTTCACACCTCCTTTCAACTAGGTGGAGATAAACTTCACCTCGTCTACACTGGTGTAAATCCAATCAGCAAACGAATACTAAAATTGAGTGGAAATTACACCCAGTGTAACAAAGTGATACACTTCCTATGCAAACGAAAGGGCCTTTTATATCAGGGTTATTATATAAGGCATTTTCGGAAACCTACTCGGGTTGACACGATCCGTAACCTACACGTTCGTTTTCCTAATCCGAGTTAACTACTCGCGTTCGCAAACTTCGGTGTTGCTTACTCGATCACTGACTCAGGTTCGTCTAGCATAACCCTATTCAAAGGCAGGGTCGTCAGAGTCGCTACAGACACGTCATGCGCATTACCAAAAATTATTTGAAATTATGGGGAAAAGGAAAATTGCAATATTCCAAACAATAACGGCGTTAGCGTTGATTATGTTTTTGATGAAGACGATGAAACATTTTGGTTGCAAGTATTATAGGTCAATTCATCACACTGCGAATAATTCTCATATTCATCTAATTCAACTGAAAAATCATAATTAGAGAATTTGATTATTTGAAAATGAATTAATCACCTGGAGATTGGTGAACTCGCATATGTTGTCGGACATTAGACTCCTGACTAATGAATCCACAGACTTCACACCTACCCAAAATTTCATCTATTTCCATAATGATTCGATTATTAATTGATTGTAGATGTTAAATATCAAATCTCAGGGAAACCAGAAAAGTTGAATTTAGGTTATCTCTCTCTCTCTCTGTTTAATGGGTTTCGTCCGTAGACATATGCCCAGCATCAGCTCCTTGCGGGGAATCCGTCCCCATCCGGCCTCTAACCGGCGTAGACAAGGAGTTTATTGTATGTTGGGATGCAGGTTGTCTTGCTCTAAGCAATACTGCATCCCATATTAATTTATTTCAGGACAATCACAACATAGAATGTATCATTCACAGAGTGTTCTGGGTAGGCCTTGTTACTAACTCCATACGCCACCTAGGAGCAGCACTGTTGATTTGAACGCAACAGCGAATCGTCGAGGACCATCCTCGGCCCGGCTACGAAATTTAACATTTGATTCTCTCAAATCAAATGAAAAATTTCTGCCCTGGCCGAGAATCTAACTCACGACCTTTCGATCATGAGTCGGACGCTAACCCACCGCGCCAATCCCCCCCTACCGAATTTAGGTTATGTTTTATGTTATGCTTGTGTAACAGAGAACAAGCTCAACCTGATACGTTCGTGAACTATAGTACCCGGGTAAGTGATCAGAGTGATCCGTCACGTGATCTATTGGGATCGAGTTGGTGACCCAGAGTAAGTTTCCGAAAATGCCTATAGACATTGTATATAGTAGTCTATATACAATGCTATAGAGGCAATCCATACCACGTGACCCAATATGGCGGTTGCTGGCACACTAACTGATAATCGCCATAAGAACATCATTGTCAGTGTGCACTTTTGGCTTGTAAAAGTGTATTTTTGGTTATTTTCGGAGCTTTTGTGTGGTTAATTAATGATATTCAGATTGAGAGTGATTACCTGAAGATACTATCGTTGAAAAGCAGAGGCTTTGGTGGACGGTATGCTTGAAAATACATCTTCTGTTTACATTTTTATCAATGTATTTGTTACAGGTATAAAATGAAGTTGAGGATTGATCAGTGATTCAGATCCTTTTTACACTGAATTGTTCAATTGTTGGTGCTCATCCTGTTACGAATATGGATATTATTTCGTATTTTCTTTCTGCTCAGCTTTCCCAAATGCAGATGAAGCCCTATACAGTTTAGAACCCATACATATTCTGAATCTGGCTTCGTTGTGAAGGCGAGAACTGTTATCTCCTGTGATATATTGAATGAGGACTCAATAACTAATAAAACATATATTCAGTTCTTGAATGATAATTCTCATATCCACTGACAAATCTATCAAAGTGTTAATGTTTTACTAAGGCCCGGTTGTTCAATCAAAGATGACCAAGTGATTGGGCTTAAACCAGGATTACCAATTTTGTTTCAGTTGTTCAATACGGGTTTATGAGATAAACCTAGTTTAACAATGGTTTAAGTTAATCTCATGAATTCGGGGGTTTATGGAGATAATTTGCCGATTCTAACCTATTTGATTGTTTGACATTTCAATAAACATTGACTATTCTGAAAATTATTATTGTGTTGAAGATGCAAAGATGTTCGAAGATATAACAGTCAGAAGATTTTGTTGAAGTTTTTGATATTATTGCCCCAAGAAGAAAGAGACCCGTATTTAGACAACGTACCGTGATTTCGGGTGACTAGCTCATTTTGATAAATAGACATTATTAATTATAAAATTTAAATATTGCCTTTTTAAGCCTGTTTTTTAGCAGATTGATTTTTCGTAAATCTTTCTATTGCATATGGGTATATTATACCTATATAATATGTATTATATACGTGCAATACTGTATTCCATTCAGTAGTAATTTGCAACCAAATTCAACTTGCATAAAATTTGTCTGTAACTAGCAAATGTTTTTTTACTCATTTATGATGATCAAAAATGAAATATTTTTTTATGGACAAATTTCTTTTGCTTTTTTTATCCGTTGGGTTACTTGGACCATGTACATGCTATAAAGAGAAAATCACGCAAAATATAAGCCATGGGTCAAAGCCAGCCCTCAATATGGGGGTGACTTTGCACGCCATGTTTTTATATATCCATGTACAAAGTCTTAATCTCAATTTCACCTAGCTAATTTGAAAGAGTGGTCAAAGATCAATATTTTGGTATAGTTATTCTAATCCCAATTGAAACGGCAATAAAAATAAGAGCACTACGAGGAGTGTTCATATGCACTGCCCGGCAAATGGGAAATTTATATACTACCAGTGTTTTTACTTTCAAAGCGTTCCTGGTACAATCATAAAAAAGTTCAGTCGTGTGGAAGAGAATTCCTTCTAAACTTTGTATGTCGTCTCAATTGGGATTAGAAATACTATATATAATAATACCAATTTATTTTTACAAATTCATCGTAGACATTCTTTGAATTTAAGTAAGCCAAAGTCACCCGAAATTACGGTATCTAGAAACCATTTCGAAAAATGGTCAGAAAAATAAGTTTTGAATAGATTTCGCTTGCCGAAAGAAAGCGTCCGCAACTAACAAAAATACAAAGAATCCCCCCTCAAATGACTACAAAGGCAAAATCGTAACAAAAAGTAACTTCCAAATAAAAATCAAATCTCGATTTTTTTATACCAAAAACGTTTGTTACAAATAACTAAAATTAAATCATTACAAATGCAAAATGAAAAACTACATGATCTGTTCTCAGGAATCTCAAGCAAATTTTGATTTAATGTTGGTTGATGAGTTATGTTACGAAGATAATGTTTGTTTATATATCTCAATCATATTGGTTTTCTCTAGATTCCACTCCTCCCTCTGTAGTTACGAGAAAAGTTGGTGTTTTTCTTTCATGTGAATTAATATCAACTTGTGTTCTTCGAATGATCGTTTTTGTAAATCTTTAAGATCTGCTTTGTACAGAGCCCAAGTAGAAATTTTGTCTTTTATTGTAAAGGTGCTATTCCTTTTTTTTGGGACACCTCCGATGGTATTCTATTCATTACTCATTATAGCCCACGCCATCCATTTTTGCAAATTAGTAAATGTGTTTTTTACTTTCTATAATTTATTCAAGTTTATTCAATTCAAAAGTAAGTAACATGACAATTTCACAATTAAAATTTTTGGTTAATTACAATTTAATTTAGTTATTACAATTTCGATATAGTACCGAGCCATCTCACTCCATATACTGGAGACCTTTCACCTAAGCACAAGCGTGCTTGTGTTGTGTCAGGTATCCGATATTTAGAAGGAGTTTTTTTCTATGTCAATTGGCGTCTATTTGGTGATTCTGGAGAATGGAGGTTTGGAAAGTGTACGTTCAATATAAATTTTCAAATGTAGGTTGATTGTGTCGTACAAATGATTTTATGGCTATTTTGTATTTGTTAATATTTGTGATATTCCTGGACTCAGATGGTAGTAGGTTGAAGAGTAGGTCTATAATACCTTGGTATTTTTTACCAGTGAAATGAGAATGTTTTCCTCACCTTCATTGAAATTATTAAGAGACGCCTAACAATTTATAGATTACACTCGTCCTCTTTCGATCAATTTTTCTGTTTCCTTTTGACAAAACTATGAATTCTTAGGTTAAGTTTGATCCATTGTTAATGTTTCGGAACGGTCCGAATGATGGTACAAGCAAAAAAATGTGTTGCCAACATATGAAAACAATGAATTAAGGAATCCAGGATTAGTTTTTCATTGAAAAATGCATAACGTTCTAATCCATAGTTTCATTCATCATCAATAAATCAAATTTTGCTTGAGATTCCTGAGAACAGATCATGTTTTTCATTTTGCATTTGTGATGATTTAATTTTAGTTTTTTAATGTCAAAACATTTTTGGTATGAAAAATCAAGATTTGATTTTTATTTGGAAGTTTATTTTTTGTTACGATTTTGCCTTTGTAGTGAGGGGTGATTTTTTGTATTTCTGTCAGTTGCGGACGATTTCTTTAGGCAAGCGAAATCTATTCAAAAATTATTTTTCTGTCCATTCTTCCAAATGGTTTCTAGGTACCATAATTTCGGATGACCATGCCTTACTTGAATTCAAAGAATGTCTACGATTAATTTGTAAAAATAAATTGGTATTATTATATACCAAAATATTGATCTTTGACCACTCTTTCAAATTAGCTATTTCAAATTGTGATTAAGACCTTATGGATATATAAAAAAATATGGTGTGCAAAGTCACCCGCATATTGAGGGCTGGCTGACCCATGGCTTAAATTTTAGGTGATTTAAAAGTAATCCGACGGATAAAATAAGCAAAATAAATTTGCCCATAAAAACGTTATTTCATTTTCAATCATCATACCTAAGTGAGTAAAAAAACATTGCTAATTGCAGACAAATTTTATGCAAGTTGAATTTGGTTGCAAATGACTCCTGAATGGAATACAGTGTTGCAGGTATATATAGAATCACGAAAAATCAATTCGATAAAAAAACAAGCTTACATTTTTTATAACTAATAATGTCTATTTCTGAAAATAAGCCAAAGTCACCCAGCTGGGTTAAAGTCACCCGAAATTACGGTACGTTGACTAAATATGGGTATCTTTCTTCTTGGGGCAATAATATCAAAAATTTCAAAAAAATCGTCTGTTATATCTACGAACATCTTTGCAGTATAAAACAAAATATAAAATTACAGTATAAAACAAAAATATTCAACACAATAATAATTTTCAGAATAGTCCATGTCTATTGAAATGTCAAACAATCAAATAGGTTAGAATCGTCAAATTATCTCCTTGAACCCCCGAATTCATGAGATTAACTTAAACCATTGTTAAACTAGGTTTATCTCATAAACCCGTATTGAACAACCGAAACAAAATTGGTAATCCTGGTTTAAGCCAAATCACTTGGTCATCCTCGATTGAACAACCGGGCCTAATACAGGGAGTTCTAACATCTCCCCCTTATGAAATGTTCCACATTGAAGTCCTCTAATTTTTTTGGTAAACGAGTTTCTCGGCTTGGTCTTTGAATTGGAAGGTCCTCAGTACGACTGACTGATTCCTCAGATTTCTCATCAGGCTGATCCTGATTTCTACTTCTCTCTTCTTGGAAACAACCAACTTCTTGGAGAGTATGTGGTGGTTCATCCAAATTAAACTCAACCGATTCCCTCAAAGGAGTTACATCGAACGTATCCAATAGAATATTAATTGGTATTAGTTCCCTTTCATTTGGAATATCATCTTCCTTGGTACCGATTACTCTAGGTTTGAGTTGGTTTGGATGGGATCGGATTAATTTATGATCTCCCTCAAGGAACACGTACATAACATTCCCACGGCATTCAATGATTTTACCTGGAACCCACTTTTCTTTGTTGTGTGAATATGTTTTTTCAAAAACTGGTTGACCAACTTCGAAATTTCGTTTCTTTGCTCCATGTTTCTTATTGAATTGGTGTTCTATTCTTGAGTTGCCAGAATTGTTATCTTTGGAATAAGGTAGGACTAAATCCATAATTGATCTTGTTTTTCTTCCAAACATCAATTCTGCAGGTGATTTTCTTTCTGGAGCATTCTTGTTTGGAGTTGAACGATATGTCTGAAGAAAAGTAGTTATGATCTCATACGTAGTTTCTTCTCCGCTCATTTTTTTTAGAGCGCGTTTAAAAGTATCTACAAAGCGTTCTGCCAAACCATTTGATTGGGGATGGTAAACTGGTGTACGGATATGATCAATTCCGTTGAGTTGGTAGACATCTTTAAAGAGTGAACTAGTAACTATGGTTCTCGGAAGTCCGAAAATTGAAAACAATCCCTTTAGTTTCTTGATGGTAGCCGTAGCAGTGGTTGTCTCCATCTTGAAAACTTCGGGCCATTTGGCATAAGCATCCACTATGATGAGAAAACTGGATCCATTTACAGGACCGGCAAAATCCATATGTAACCTAGTCCAGGGTTCACTTGGTATTGGCCAAGATGCTAGTTCAGTTTTCAAAGGTGATTTCGAAGCTTGCAGGCAGGAGCTACATTGATAGATGAAATTTTCGATTTCTTTATCTATACCAGGCCAATAAACATAACTCCTCGCTAACGCCTTCATTCTATCTCTCCCAGGATGTCCTTTATGTAGTTGTTTTAGAATCCTCTTCCGAAAAATGGTGGGAATGACCAGTCGACATCGAAAGAGTATACAATTTTCTGATATAGATAGAGATTCTCTTCTATTATGGAATTGTCGAATATCTGGTTCGTCTATTTCTTGAGGCCAACTGTAGGAAATGTAGTCTGATACTTTTTTTAGAAAGGCATCCTTAGGAGTCTCTCTCGCTATCATTTCAGCTGTTATTGGAAAATAATTCGTAGCTTCCTCGATAATTTGCTTGACTGTATTTTCCATATACAGAGCTGCAATGACAAACTCTTCATCGGGCTTCGATTCGCGATCCATGAGTCTTGATAAAACATCTGCATGTCCAAATGCCAAAGATGATGTGTATTCGATATTTAAATCACATGAGAGCAAAGTCAGGGCCCATCTTTGTATACGATTTGCAATGTACACAGGAATGTCTTTTTTTGATCCAAAAATTGACAGAAGTGATTTGTGATCTGTCTGCAGTGTAAATTTCCTTCCGAAAATCATTTTGTGCAAGACCGTCTTTTTCCATTTGACTGTATTTTTGTTCCGCTGATGTTGAAGAACGAGATGCGTAACAAATTGCTTTGATACTTCCATTGGAAAATTTGTGGAGAATACACGCTCCAAGGCCATAGCCTGACGCATCAGCTGCTACAATAATGGGTAATTCTGGTTTATAATGAGTGAGTAATAAATCAGAAGACAACACAGCCTTCAGTTTCTCAAATGCTTTTTGGCATTTATCTGACCAATTCCATTTGGTGTCTTTCTTCAAAACATCATCCAGCGGACCGCGAATCTGCTTCAAGTTGTTCACAAATTTACCATAATAATTAATGGACCCAAAAATGATCGAAGTGTTGTGAGATCATTGGGTGGTGGCATTTGTGAAATCGCTGTGATTCTTGATGGATCAGGTCTGATTCCATTTTTGTCTGGAATATGACCCAAATATTTTATTTGTGACATGAAAAACTTGCATTTTTCAATTTTCAGGCGGAAACCATAATCCTGAATGCGTTTCAGAAATTTGAAGAGATTTTGATTATGTTCCATATCGGTTCTACCAGAAACGATGATATCATCTAGATAAGGTGCAACCATATCCAAACCCGCTAACATAGTATCCATCAACTGCTGAAAAGCTCCTGGGGCCATCTTGACTCCAAAAGAAAGACGATTGAACAAGTAGAGCCCGCCGTGTGTTGAAATTGTCAGAAGTTTCTTGGATTCATCGTCAACTTCGACTTGTAGATAGGCATCGGATATGTCAAGGTTGCTGAATATAACTCCATTTGAAATTTTCGAAAAAATATCCTCTGGAACTGGCAATGGATAACAATGTGATTCTATAACATCATTTAGGCACGGGTGTGAAAATAGCCACGGTTTTCTCATCCACGGTTTTCGATCTGGCAACACCGCGCGGCCCTATCGTATCCACACCTGAATTAGAGGCGTTCGGTGTTTTCAATCAGTTTGCTCATCTCTTTAGGGCTTATTCTTCAAACTAAGTAGGAAGTAGGTAAACAAATGATCGCGCAATAGAAAAATGATATTGAATATATGAGGTGAAAATTATTTTTCTAAATTAGGAGATCATTGTATTTTGAAAGGCATTCTGGATGGGAAGAGAATTACAATAATCTTTTTTAATTTCTGAGCCAATCGTTTGTAAGGCAATAGGAAAAAAGTTGGGCATATTGAAACAAATAAAAATTCATATTTTCCAAACAGAGCAATGTATGCACTCTGAGTGGGAAGGGAGAATTTATAGAATCTTCTTCTCCACTTTCTGAAAGCAGATTCGTTTGTAGAGCCATAGGAAAGAAGTTAAGAATTTTCGAATAAAATAAAAATTTCATATTTTCCAAATGGAGCAGTGTATCGCACTTTGAGTGGGTAGGGAGTGTTTATAGAATCTTTCTTCTTCAGCTTTCTGGAGAGCAGATTCGTTTGTAGGGCCGTAGGAAAGAAGTTGGGAATTTTCGAAATAAATAAAAATTTCATATTTTCCAAATAGGAGCGGTGTATCGCACTTTGAGTTGGTAGAGGGTGTTTATACAACCTTTCTTCTTCAGCTTCTGGAGACAAAATCG